>PVIR01035090.1:0-16732 GCA_004026965.1 Petromus typicus | reverse complement strand
TTTTTAAATTATCTTTATTGGTACATTAAATATACACATCATGATTGCACTCCATAATGGGGATTTGTACCAGTATAAGACACAACTTAATTCTCATTTTTTCCCATAGCCCCACCCACCCTACCACCCCCCCATATATATAAAATTTGTTTCCTTACTTTTTTGTTACAATCTCAACATTGTCCCCTTTCATCTTATTCACTATTGAATTTTAAGAGTTCTTATAGAGTCTAGAGATGTGGTTTGAAAATAATTTCTCCTAGTCTATAGCCTTTTCATCCTCTTTACAGTCTTTCACAGAGCCTAAGTTATATTTTTGATTTTAAAAAAATTCATTTTAAATACAAGGGATCATGTTTTTATTGTTAAGAATTCTGCCTTACCCTAGATCATGAAGATTTTCTCCTACATTTTCTTGCATTTTATGTTTAAGTTATGAACTGTGTTGCTAATTTTTATATATGTGAGGTTTGGTTTAAACATGGATAACTGTTCTAGCCTCTTGTTGCCAAGGCTGTTCTTCCTCTGTTGAAATATTTTGCAACTTGGTCAAGTGCCTATTTGCACAGGTCTGTTTCTGGATTCTTCTCTTCTGTTCCACTGATCTACATCTATCCTTCATCCACTACATATATTCTTGATTATTGAGCCATATGATAAGTGTTAAAGTTCTGTGTTCTGATTTCCTACACTTTATTGTTCCTTTTCAAAACTGATTTTCATATCAGTATAAGAAAAGTCTTGCCTTTGTTTGAAAAAAATTATTTTTTGTTGGAATTTTGTTAACCTGTATTAAGTTTGAGAATTGACTAATGTGTTAAGTCTGTAATTCATATTTAAGTTTGTTAAAGTATACATTATCATGTTTACAAAATAATTAAATTACCTAATGATATTTCTATGAACATGTCCCCATCATTAAGGGACTAATGACTATATTTTGTCTTTTTGTAAAAATTAATTGATATACTTTAGTGATCACATTCATGATAGGGAATTTGTACTAGTACATGATATATCATGATTCTTCCTTTTTCCCCAATCTCCTACCCTCCTTTCAACCCTTTCTTCCCTTCCTTATTTACAGAAACTTTGTTTCCATTTTTGTCCTTCTTTGGCTAATACATTTTCTAGCTAATGACTACCACAATGTTTTATTATATTGTGTTTACTGTGTTCTGTCTAACTTAAGTGTAAATTCTTGTCTGTCTTGTATCCCCAGCCCCTCATAAATTGCTTCAAGAAATTAATGAAAACTTACAGTGACCAGATTCTTAGTCATATAAAATGTAAATAAGAATTCAGAAGAATGGACCAACCATATTAAGAGTAAAGGAAGATTTTAAAGAGATAAAATGTAACCTACTTCCTGTGTGGCAGTTAGAATTTGATTGAAGTTGTGGGAAGTGAAATTGGATTAGCTATGAGGAGCAAGAGTTTGGCTGGTGAAGCTGACCAGAGGGCCTTAGGTATAACACTGTCAACAGTGGATGCTGTGCAGCCCCAGGGAAGGGAATTGTGGATGATACCACAGTTGTTTAAGGGACTGGTGAATTTCATCTAGGTTTTTATTTCAGGGATACATTCATTTTAATGTCTATACAGTCTTTGGTCTGTCATTTTAATAGTTAATTTGTGTAATGTTTTCTTGGTTAGCTTGACAAGTTTATCAATTTTATTAGTCTTCTCAGGACTAGTATTTTAAACTAGGTTGATTTTTATATTGTTTTCTGGTTTTGATTTACCTGATTTTTGCTCTCTATGACTTTCTCCTTCTGCTTAATTTGGATTTCTCTTATTCTTTTTCTAGTTTCTTAAGATAGAAGCGTAGATCATTAATTTGAGATCTTTGGAAATATAAATGTCTAAGGCTATAAATTTCTCTCCATGCACTGCTTTAGCTGCATCCTACAAATTTTAACATTGTAAACTGATTCAATTAGACATTTTATTGTTTTCCTTACAGTACCAGTATATGACATGAGTTAATTCTCATTTTTGTGCTTTTGAGATTGTTGTATCTTCTAGTTGAGTTGGCTCTTTGTCAGATAATGTCCTTTTATCCTCTGCTAATATTCTTTATAAGTGTTGCATTCTCAGATATTACTGTGGGTAGACTTCTCTAGCTTTCTTTTTGTTAGTGTTCACATTTTTATAATCTACCTAACATCTTGATTCATATAAAGTGAATTTCTTATAGATACTTATGTATTTGGTTTTCTTTTTAAATCTTATTTGAAAATCACTTTTAACCCATATATTTAATTTCCTATTTAATATAATGTAAATAGACCTGTTAGGTCTGTTTTTTATTGTTTTGTTTTACCCCTTTGGTTTTTCTTCTACTCTTTGCTGCCATCCCATTTTTGATGATTTGAATATAAGTTGTATTTCACTTTGTTATGTTTATATTATTTTTAGTAGTTGTTTTAGGTTTTAGTAGCCTGTCTTTCACAATCTCCTTAGAATTTATACTTCAGCACCTAAAGTATAAGGAGCTTACAAATATGTGGGTCTCTTTGCCTGAGTTTCCACATGTGTTGTATCGGTCTGTATCAACTCCCAAAATGGACTGTTATAATTTTTTTTTTTTTTTTTTTTTTGAGACAGGGTCTTGCTTTGTAGTTCAAGCTGGTCCCAAACTCAGCCTCAAAATCAGCAATCCTCCTGCTTCTGCCTCCCTTCCTAGTGCTGGGATACAGGTGTGAGCCACCACTCCCGACACTGTGATATGTTGTACTGATTGCTGGTGGGCGTGAGCCACCATGCCTGGCTTTATTGTATTTGATGTGGTTACCAGGGGTTGAATCTCAGCCCTTGCACTTGTAAGGCAGGTGCCAGAACCACTGAGCTAACTCCCTGGCTCCAAGGACTGTTATAATTTTTTGCTTTGAGCATTTATAAATATGTTAAAGAACTGAAGAGCTGAAAAATAATATCATACTTGCCCAGATAATTAGCATTTCTGGTTTTTTTGGTGTGTGTGTGTCCTTATTCCTGAAATTCTAGTTTCCTTCTGATACATTAGGCTAAGAACTTTCTTGAGCATTTCTTTTTGCAACGGGCTTGCTAGTGATAAAGTCTCCTAGCTTTTTTTTAATCTGAGAATTTTCTTAATTTACCTTAATTCTGAAAGATAATTCTATGTTGATAAGGTTCTAAAATGATTCCTTTCATATTTTAAAGCTGCTGTTCCACTGTCTTCTTACATCTGTGGTTTCTGATGAGAAATCTTTGGTCATTTTTTTTCCCCCTGTATGTGCAGTGCATTATCTTTGCTCTCAAACTTTCATCTGTTTTTGGTTTTAAGTTGTTTAATTATCTGTGCTTTGACATGGTTTGCTTTTGCTAAACTTCTGTAATTGTTAAACTTGTAATTTCAGCATGTTGAAAAGTCAACCATTATTTCTTTCATCTTTTCTGATCAGTCTATTTTTTTTTTTCTTCTCATCTCCACTGGCACGTTTGTTGAGTATTCTTATATTGTTTTTGTATTCCTGAGGTTCTACTCAGGAATGTATTTTTTCAGTCTTTGCATTTTCAGATTATATAATTTATATTGGCCTGTCTTTATGTTCACTGCATCTTCTGCCATCATTATTCTTCACATTCAATGAATGTTTTATTTGAAATATTATGATTTTCATTTTAAAATTTCTTTTTGCTTCCTTTTTTCTGAGAACACATTACTTTACTGTTCATTTTAAGAGTATGAAATGTAAGTACTCCAGTTGAGTATCCCTGATCTAAAATGCCAGAACCAGAGTTATTTGGATTGGGGTATATTGGCATACACTTTACCAGTTAAGCATTTCCCACCTAAAAATCTGAAATCCCAAATACGCCAATGTTGTTGAAAAGTCTCAGATTAGGGGTGCTCAAACTATAAATGGCTTCTTTAAATTTGACAATTTCAGCATCCATGTAATATCTCTTGATTGTCTTTACCCTTGAGAATCAGTCTTGTTCCCTTGTTTCTTTATATGTCTTGTATCTTTAAACTGTAATGGATGTATATTGTTTAGACTCAGTCCTTTTACAATTTTCTGGAGAATTTTGTTTATTTGTTGTGCTTCCTTCCTTCCTTCCATTCTCTCTCTCTCTCTTGTTTCTTCCTTCCTTTCTTTTTCTTTTTTTTTTTTCAATGACCAACCTACTTAAGCACAAGGTGCAAACTACAGCTCTTCTTCAGATGGATCCTGTATCAGTTTAGTATTTTTTTTTAATTGAAATCTTTATTGGTACATTTAGTTTTTAAAACCTTCACTGGGTTGTCTTGTACACACACTACAAAGGGTTGGTGTGAAACTCAAGCAAGAGTTTAATTTATGGTTCAGATCTCAAAAATTTTATTATACTCATTTGTGTCTTTCCCACTTATAGATCTTATTAGGTTATTTTGATTCATATATTGAATTAGGAAATCTTTTTCTCTAGCTCTGTCCTTAGACTCCACTCGCCTTTCTCAGACCATGGGGGCCTATTTTCTCAGTCCTTTGGTCAGAAACACAGAATTTCAGCTTTCTGTACAACCACAAAGATCTCACTTGGGACTATCTCCCAGATAAAATTAGTAGGAAAAAAAAGAAAGATTGATAGTGCTGGGAAATTGCCCCATTTGTTTTGAATCTTTGGGAGCTCTTTTCCCAGTTCCTTTAGTTAAAAAAAAATTTTTTTTTAATAATCGCTTTTTATATTTTGTTCTGACTTTTTGTTTGTAACCAGTGGGGAACAAAAGACTTCTGTAGGGTCCTTCATCTTGATCACACTAGCATTCCGCAAGAGGCTTTTTATATAGCATTTAAAATGCCTGTGAGTTGCATTTCCAGCATCATTTGATCCATCAGAATCAAACTATTAGGAATCTGATCTCATGATAATGTTCAAACTAAATTATGAAAACAGCCCTGTGAAAATGAGATATTTAGTCACTCCAGAATTTATCAGTTTAAAGGAAGAGAACTGCCTTGCTTAACCTGACTAGCTCGTGTTTTCTGTCCCTACAGTAAGTTTTGATCACGCTACCAAAGTGTGAAAGAAACCGTCAGGTTCTAGCCAAAAACAGTCCCCTTCCTCAGAGCTCCATGATACTTTATTAGAGGTGCTGTTGCTGTGTTATTGTTATTGTTTTGTGGATCTAAACATTGAACCCAGGGCATGCTAGGCAAGGAGTTTACTACTGAGCTGTATTTCCAGTCCCTAGGACATCCTTGGGAAATTTAAAAATACCATTTTGAAGGTTGCAACAAGTATTTTACCAGCGTAGAAACAGTACCACTTGAGCTAAATCCCTGGCCCTTGCAATAAGCATTCTTAAAACTGGCTGTAGTATAAATTTCTGGATGTCCACTGAAACTGAAATTCCATTGAAATTACATGCGTCTACACAAACACACCCCATTTTCCATGGCATTTGAGACACAGATCACACCTCATCATAATGTTGTATATGTCAGCCAAAAAGTGGCATAAGAGGTTTTCTATCTCACAATCAGGAAGAAAGTAAAGTTACAGTGCTCAGAGTATGAATTCCATAAAACAGCATATTATTCCACCATTAGGATAAAATGTCATTTGTTGAAATGGAATGTTCCATAATACTAAGTAAAAATTGAGATTACTAAATATAATTGGTATAACAATCTCAGTAAAATTTTTTCTGTGTTCATATAGTTATGTATAAGAAGATAGTTTGGAAGAATCTACACCGAAATAATTATAAGGTTCATTCTCACAGAGGCAGAATTAAAGGTGTTTTCCATGTTTCTGCCCTCTTTTTTAACTGATGTTAGGAGTCATTTTAAATCAAGATGCCTTGTTTTATTTGAACAGGAGAGGGACTAAGAAGCCCTGTTTTAATTTGAGCGAAAAGTAAAAATTCTGCTAACATGCAGAAGAACTAATGCCTGTGAGAAGGGGCCCAGGTATCACAGATCACAGCTTCTCATACAGGGGGCCCCTCTGACTGAGGTTTTAACTGGCATTTAACAGAGCTGATGGAAGGACAGAGCAGGTTGCTTTTAGCTATGAGTTCACATCATAAAAGATGTTCAGATATAATCTTCAAAGCCATCTGGCAAGGTTGCCATGGAAGTGACTGAAGCATCAGGTGTCTGGACATTTTGTCTTGAGAATTTCTTAGTAGATGAGATTTTAACACTGGTAGAAAGCTGAGCCAAGGGACTTTTATAAAAGCCGTTCTGATTCTCATTTCTGAATTCAAAAAGAATTGTATTTCAACCTGCTATAACTAAGAATGTAACAGCATGCTAAAATTCTCATAAAGTATGGCCTCCTTTTAATAAGCTACAGCACAACACTTCAAAAGGGAAGTTAAAAGAAATGACAGTAGTGATATTTTTTCTGTAATTCATCATTGGTGAGCAAGCAAGAAAGTGGAATTGATTCTGAACTTACCACAATTTAAAACTACAAATAATACACCAAAAATATTCTTTAGAGTCACAAGGCTCTAGATGAGTCCAGTGATTCCTTAACTCTCTGAAGCTCAGAATCAGACTTCAGATTTGGTGATGCTGGAGTAGGACCCAAGAATCAGTATTTTCTTTAATCCTGAAGTCATTTTGATAACCAGTGAAGTTCACATAACCACCAAAATAAAGTACACACAACACACACACACACACACACACACACACACACACACACACACACACACACACACACACCTATACACACACATCAGGACAGTTCTGAGAAAGGCCAAAGCAAAGTCCATCTGAACAAATCAGATGTTTCTGAGCTACGTATGTTGACAAAGCTGCTCACTAAAAAGTCCATCAGCATTCTACAGCTGAGTGATGTTTCATTCAGCCCATGAAGCGCAGCTGCTTTAAAAAGCTAGATTTATTTATTCATACATATGTAATCACACTCACGAATACAATAAACAGTATGGAAATTCATGTCAATAAAACAAATGTTTATCCACAGACTGTAAACAAAATGATGTAAGCTGCACTGGCTGCTCTGTGACTGGCTATGCTCTTAGAAATACCAAGGAAGATACACTGAGGCTAGGAGATGCTTGCTAATGTGTAAGACGATGCATGACGAGGTGTTAAAGTCATACTTAAGTCTTCTGGGAATTTTGCATTTTCATCTTTCTCCCCACATGAAATGTTTAGAGAAGAGAAACAAAGACAACACATAAAACTGTGAGAATAGAACATGAAATGAAAGTAGCCGCCATCACCTACCAGTGAGGCGCCTGGTCTTCCCAGACAGTAGAGTGGGCCCTGCCCTCAATTCAGTTTGTCTCCTGAGACCACTTTTGGCACCCCAGTTGTATTTGGCACCCTCAGTTGTATTTAGTTGTATTTAATTTGTATGAGCAAATTTCCTACACCAGAGGAGTGCCGGAGGAGATGTGGTGAGCTCACAGAAGGGTCCCCCGGGTCTGGTCAGTGTTGTTGAACTTGTCACACTCCCGCAGTGCCCCATTGGCTGTGCTCTTTTTGGTACCTCCTTGCAAACTCTTTACCAGTGAGGACTGTGGTCATCTTACTCAATATCTGTGCTCTATACTGGTCCCTGACCTATGTTTTCTTTCCTTTTTGTCTTTTAACAGACCTATATTTTTTCCTTGCAGTGCTAGGCATGAAACCCAGGATCTTGTGCATGCTCCAACAAGCATTCTACCACTGAGCTACTTGCCCAGACTGTACAGCTGTAATTTGCTTATTATGTTTATTGTTGGCATCTGTGTCTCTACTAAGCTGTAGTCAGTGTGGGGACAGAGATCTTTGTTCTGTCCTTTATGACTGGTCAGTGGGGATGGTACTATTTAGCATATAGTAGGATCCAAGCAAATAAAGGGATTGAATGGATATTTTAAGTATGTGATTCTGTTGAAGTTTTCAGTAGCCTTCAGCATTCACATAGAAACATCCCAAATATTAGCGTTTGAACAAGACTACCATAAAACAGAGCTGCTTAGGTCCTGCGTGCATCTTTGAGTCCTGTTAGTGAATCAGGGCACATAAGAAAAGCCATTCTACTGGTAGAATTGACAGTCTGCTGTTTGGGTCTTTGGTTCCACAAGGTCTCACAAGGTCTCCTTGTACCTACCGACTTCCCTATTGTGTGCACTTCCACGTCACTTTTAAAGATCATCCTGGTGGGCGTTGTCCTCAGAGGAGTGCCCAAGGGCTGAGCCATTAACCTAGCAAAGGACGAGTGTTGACTGGGACTGACTCACTGTGTCTGTGGTGATTTTTAACTTCAGAGTTGAAGCACTTTAGAAACTAGTCTACCTCACTTTAGACACCAAGAAATGGAGGCACTGTTCATTTGAGGCTGGTTAGAGGTGAAGTTAATCTAAAGTCACTGACTAAACTAGTAGAGACAGTTCTGAGATGGCTTTGCTTCTTCCCCTCGTCTTCCTCACAGTCTATCCTAAGGAGAAGCCAAGTTCCTCCCAATCACACCTCTACTTACAAGACCTAACCTGTCATCCCAGTCCAGAACCTTTGGAAGGTCTCTCTCCTACAAGTCCCAGTATTTTTTTCTTCATTCCTCAGGGTTCTGAGAAAGCTTTCCTGCTTTTCTTCCTCATTATTACCATGATGCTCAACTTGGGATAGAGAAGGAGTCACCAGGGTCCAGTTGCTTCACTGCTGCTTCTGACCTGGCTCCTTTGCTTATTTGTGCCTCGACAGCTCGGCTCAGCTCTCTGACTGGGGTTGCGCTTCCTCAGGAGCACCTTTCGTTCCCTGATTAATGTTTCTGCTTCCTAACACTCCATTTCTCAAGCTGCACTTTCACACTGGTGGGCTGGAGGGAGGGAAGGAAATACCACTCTGTGTATATCTTGTTTTTTCTAAGTTATCTAATTTGACCTTTGCTGCAACCATGTGTGTTAAATGGGAACAGACATTCTTAGTCCTTTTGTACTAACAAATGAAATACAGAAATGCAGAGGAAATGATTCACAGTCTCATTCAGCAGGTCTGGAAGCAGCACCTTTGAATCCTAGTTTGAAATATTTCCTGCTATCCCAAACTTTAATGTTAACAGAAAGAGAAAATTTATCATCATCTGGTAGTTTGAAATGTAAATTTTTTCTGAAAG
Source organism: Petromus typicus (assembly GCA_004026965.1). NCBI lineage: Eukaryota > Metazoa > Chordata > Mammalia > Rodentia > Petromuridae > Petromus > Petromus typicus. The sequence continues at coordinate 7,639 of PVIR01035090.1, read as the reverse complement.
ATCTTATATAACTTTTTAAAAAATCTTAGGAGATATTAATCTATTTCTTTAGCATCTTGATTTTAGAAAACATTTCTGACAACTCAAAGATGTACAGGTTCATCTACTGAACTTTCATCTACATTATTAAATGTTATTGCCAGGTATTAAATGCTATTATACATAGGCTTATGCTTATAGTGTTCTGGTTGCCCCTTTGAGAACCAGACTGTTGGATAAAATTTATGAAAAGTCCTAATTTAAACAGTCTATCATAGAAACCTTAACAATTTCATATGTTTGCAAATTTAGAAAAATCCACATGTTCCTCAAGTATAAACCATGATACAATGTTATATTTAGACTAAAAAGTATTTTTAAAAATATCTCATAGCTATTAAAAGTGGTATCTTACAACTTTCCCTTTATTACTAACAAGGATCCAAATTAGTTTTTAGTGATAAGCTTTACTTGTTTGTAAGTTACTTCAGTGACAAGCAAAGCATTTTAAAATATACTGATATACACCTCCTCATGGGGAGAGCAAAGTCAGTGGCCACTTTACAAGAGAAGCAGAATAGAAACTGTCATCATCCTGCCAGGCCTCTCTGTGCACAATCCAGGAGAGCCGACAGTGGTGTCCTCTGGTGCAGCTTCATTTTCATTGGGTTGGTTCTCCCACAGGACAGTCCTGGGTACACACACCTGTTGGTGTTGGAGAGTCCAAAGAGTGTGAAAAGTCATTGGGTCATACAGTCAGAGTTGATCTAAAACTAAGGACCATAACTTACAGTTGGTATGGTGGAAATTTATATATCCTTTTATATAAATAGACGTGTTCAAATTCCATTTCCTGCAAAATGGTAATATCCAAACCCTAGATTTCCCCTTGACCTTGTTATTCCCACTCATTTCAAGTTGTATTTCACATTGCTAAGAGTATGGCACACTGCCTAGAGTATGCCTCCTACTGAGGCCATTCTTCATTGGATCTAGTGCCCCTACCACCAGAAGTGAAACTCCTGGGAATGTGACTGGCTTTGCAGGTTAGAGTGGGTAGGGAGAACTGTCTTGTCGGACAATTGAATTGTGCGGGTATTTTACCAAATGATTACACCTATTACTCAGCTTCCTGAACGACAAAAAGTCTGTGAATCTTGCCTCAGTCAAGTCTTGACTATGTGGTGTTTCCTCTCTGAGGAGCTGCGTCCTGTTGCATTTGTTATCATTGTGTGCAGTTTTGCTGTTCACTTCCTCTATAAATCAGAGATACATTCTACTTAAAGGAACACACACAATGTACACTAAATTACAAAAAGCACCAAAAGCTTTTAAGATAACTTTTAAATGATTCTCTTTCTGTGATCAAACATAATAAATATGTAGGTAAACACCAGGCTTTTTTTTTGAGACAGTCTTGCTTTGTAGTTCAGGCTGGCTCCAGACTCATTATGTAGCCCAAGCCAGCCTCAAGCTCACAGCAATCCTTCTACCTCTGCCTCCCGAGTGCTGGGATTGCAGGCATGAGCCACCATGCCCGGCACTGTGGTATGTGGTTACTGGGGATCAAACTCGAGATCTTGTGTTTGCCAAGCAGACGCCAGAACCACTGAGCTAAATCGCCAGCAAAGGACCAGGCATTTTCAAATCATAACATTTGTTACATCCTGTGCTACGTGGAGCAATCATTCTATTAAAAGAAAAAAAAAAAAACACCTTTAAGTAGCAAAAAGATTTATATATTTTCTTTGTTCTTTTCTTATCGCACTCATAGCTTTATAAATTTAGCATTTTCCAGACATGGTTATCAAGACCCCTAGTCTACTTAGGAAAGAAAAGTGAGATAATATTAAATAAACCCAGTGATTAAATTTAATCAGTATCAGAATGAAACAAATCATAGTCATTTATTTCAACTGGCTGATCTGTTAACAGTTTTATAAAGGAGCCGGATATAGTTGTACTTGGTGGTTTCCACCTGATTTCTGAGAGGAGTTTTTTCTTAGGAACTTAACATTATTGGTTTGGGTGTTTATAAAATAGAGTAAAATGTTGACAGTTATAAGTTGTTTACTCAGTACAGCAAGTTATTACATGATCAACTGTGAAATTTTAAGTGAGCATCTCTTAGAAAAATCTAAGAGAAATTAATCTGAGATTCTGAGAAAAATTTTCCTACTATATCTATAAAGGTAAGTCCTTTTTTTTAACATGTTCACAACAGGGCTGTAATTCGTATTTTTGGCTGCCAGAGGCTCTGAACCACTGGCACTACCTGCATGCCTGTCTCTTAGGGCAGCGTGGATCAGTCCCATTTAGTGGTACAAGCTGCCAGACGGAACAGACACAGCTGTCCCATCAGTGGTTCAAGCCGTTGGGAGCATGTTGAAGAGCACAGAATTTAAAATATCTTTAAAAAAAAACCTTTATGATCCATTGTGAAAGTGATTTCAAAACAACCTTAGCTGGGTGTCAGGCCAGGTGGTGCAAGTAATTTCTCATGGAACTAAAGAGACTGAGGTAGAATATAGTGAAAAAGAGAAAATACATTTTACCTATTTAACTTTGAGCTGAGTGCTGCAATGTATGTGTTTTGTTTTGTCTCATAGGTATGAGAAAGTGCCAGTCATCTTGGTCGGGAACAAAGTGGACCTGGAGAGTGAGAGAGAAGTTTCCTCCAATGAAGGCCGAGCCCTCGCCGAAGAGTGGGGCTGCCCCTTTATGGAGACTTCTGCTAAGAGTAAAACAATGGTGGACGAGCTCTTTGCAGAAATCGTGAGGCAGATGAACTATGCTGCCCAGCCCGACAAAGATGATCCGTGCTGTTCTGCCTGTAACATACAATAGCATCCAAATTTGGCTGTCCTGGACAGGACTTGCCCGACATTGTGGGCGACAGAGACCTCGCCTGCCACATTGCAGAGCTGGCAGGATGCGTGGTGGGAGACTACAGTGCACTGCAGCCTTTACTCAGAAATGAGTGGTGATTGTCAGTTGAAGTCTTTGAGTACATTTGGGTTCAGTGACTAGTTTTCACCACTGTCCTCAGCCTCCTTTATGCATCTGCAACTTGAAGGCATAGCCCATCGATCTACAGGGTGATCTCATTTGAAAGCGATGATGGCATTGTCGCTGAGTTGTCAGAAGCAACTATTGTATAAATTCAAATGAATCATGAGGGAAAACCAGAAGAATTCCTATGACCACTTACAATTAAATATTTTGTCTTCTTTACAAAAAAAATAACTAAAGGAGAATATTTTCCTACGAGAGTACTGAATTTCAGGAATTGGGATAGAGCTCCTAACCAGTGTGTTCCGTCAGGTAACACAACAGCTGGCCTGCCAACAGCATTGCAGGGAGAGTCTGCACAGCTGAAACATTTCTGTTTTTCAAAATTGATGCTTAATTGTAGGTGTTATCCTAATTTGTGTCGTAGAACTAACTCACGCATCAATCCTGATAGAGCAAAAGTCAGAACAAAATCATGTGAAAATACAGTCTGGCTTTGGAATTTGTTAAATCACCTGCTTTGCCACAGAAAATGGAGGCTCTCACAAGGGTTTGACCAGAATTAAAATCCCAAACCCACCCTCTATTAACCAAGCAGGGGATGGGCTTTATTTCCTGAGCAAGAAGGAAGCAACTGAGACGGAGAGATCGCCTAGCCTTACTAACAAGCATTCTAGTAGATTAGCTAGCACCATCATGTAAGGAAAATGAAGCCATGTTGCAGCCACATGTTCCCGTTTGCAGAAAACTCACAGGACAGTACAGATACCTGGCATTTTTATGTTCGTTAAAGCAGCAGACTCCTTCTCGCCTCTAAGGGCTATGGTGTGATGTGACCCTCGGCTAACCTGCTCTGGAATCCAGTTTGCTGTAGCAGAGCTTTACTGCAGGCATTTAAACAATTGAATAACCATGTGAAATAATTTGGGCTTAAAAGTAGAACATAAATTACAGAGTGGAAGGTGAGGGACAAAAAGCCTTTTATCTTTAATTTTCCTGAAGAATTATATAAAGGTTTTCTTATAACAATTCTGCCCTGATTACTGAAGTGGCAAATAAAGCTGGAGTGAATATTTTGTTTTGAAAAGGTGCTCAAGCTCTGACATTTTTGGTTTTGATAGCCGTGAAGTATTTATCATTTGCATGAGTAATGGCACAGGAAAAACCGATTCAAAAGTTTCACAATCAAATGTAGAAGGGTTTTCACCTCAACTTCAGAGTTAGAAATACTGAAGAGATGATCTGGAGCCCATCCTCTGGAGAGAAATTTGGCCTTCAGAACTGCAATATCACTGAGCCTGTGATATACTTAGCACCCAAATTTTCTTAGTTCCACAGTCTTGTGCAAGTAACCTCTGGTCTTATGTGTGTAACTGAGAGAAGAGTGTGTGTCTGTGTGCATGTGTGTTTATCGTTCCTAAGAATTTGGCACAAGTCAGATAATTGCCTATACTGATATACTGAGAATCTATACTGCAGAATATAGTGTATCAAAAACATTTTTTCTTTGAAATTATTTACATGTCTCTTCTACATCATAGAACTCATTGGTACCCCCAGCTGGCATCAGATTTTAAAGAAGGGTTGATAGTATTTTTCATAGATGAGAAAACTGAAGAAGTAATGTGAATAAAACTAGACCATGTTAGAGAATCTTTGAATTGTGAGTACTTACATTTTTCAGTATAAATTTTTTAATAATCTTCAATTACAAAGCACCTTGTTTATGGGACATAAAAGTTTTAATCAGTTTTCTTTAAGGAAATTTCACTTTGTAAAAATTCATTTGACCCAAACAGAATAATCAAAGATTCAAGAAATAGGAATTATCTACCGAAGCAGAAACATTTGTTAGCAAATTGGTTGAGTTTTGAAGGCTTTAACATCTAATAATGATTCTGTGTTTTACAATGCCATAATATCAGTTTACGACAACTAAGACTGTGTATTAAAAACAGCTACACAGATTCCACAGTTTTATATCATGGATTGCTATGCAGACGTGAAAAATAGGTGAAATAGTGTGAAAGGTCTGGCAAAATGAGATGGGAAAGATTATCTGAAATTTGCAGCTTTGGCTAGAAATGTTTGTCAGGCAGCAAGATGGGCTTTTACTGTGAAGATGTTGCTAAGAACTGATGTGGTCACCTGATGAGTGTTCCCACGCAGCCCTACCTGTGTAGTGACGAGACACCGAGCCTTCCTGGAACAGGAGGCCCTCCTGCCTCCCATGGTCTTCAGCATGAACCCTGATCTCCGTGAATGAATGTGCTTACCGAGGTGGGAGTAAAAAGCTCAAGGGCAGGAAGACTACACTTGGTGGCACATGACATCACGGTGGCTACAGAGCAAAGTTGGTGACTCGAGTCACTGCTTACATTATGCCCTGATCAGGCTAGCAACTAGATAAGTAAAAAGTTTTCTAACATGCCTTAAAAATATTATGGTTTGATCCAAAGACCCACTATTTCTTTAGCTATAGTGGTCAGGTTTTCCTTTTTTCGTTGTTTCTTACTTTTATACATGGCAGCATGTTTTCTTAAAATTTTTTTTTTCTCTTAATGTTGCAAGTTTTGGTTCCTTCAAGCTGTGACAGTGATGGTAACTGATGCCTTTCATTTTAGTCAACTTACACAAAACAAGCCAGCATCAGATCAGAAGTATTACATAAAATCTTTCCTTAAACTATTGAAAGGTGCTTTGGTGATTTTTGTCCTTTGGTTTGTAGAATTAGGACTGAGCCTTTGACTCCCTGTTACAGTTGCCATCACTCTTCTGTGGTAAAACTACTGATACTTGCTTTTCTAGGTAGAGAAATGTTGCCTGAGGATGTCTCGTATTTGTTTTCATGGGTAGGCTTTGCCGTGTGGATGCTGTCCCTGTCTGTGAACCGAGTATTTTGTTCATCTCTGTCAGGCTTTTCAGTTTTTGTTCCTGTCAGTAGTCCTGTGTTAGCCCTGGTTAAGCTTTAACTGTCTTTTTAGCCACTCAAATGTTAAAGACGATGGGGGTCTTTTCTGTTTCTTTTTCTTCTTCTTTTTTTTTTTAACTGTCATCGTGCATCTATTAAATCTTGATCAGGGTTTCAAGAATGACTGCAGTACGTTTTGGAAACAGACTTACCATTATTGATTTGGGGTTTCCCAGAGATTATAGTTCACAGTTAGTTGTTGAGCTCTAATACAACTGACCATTTAAAATTGAACAACAGTTTACTGTTTTATAACAATGTCAGTTGTTAAACCTTGACATTTCAGTTAAAACATGAATTGTAGTTATAACTCAGTGCAAATTCAACAGTTGTATTTGGAGTTAAATTATTTTAACAAATAAATTTATTTAATGAAACTGGGTTTTGTTTTTTATGTACTCATAAAATTCATCATTACAAAATCATCAATCATGTAATGAATTTAGTACTCTTCATACAGGCATATTTAAGCCTAATTAAATTGATAATTCATCAACTAAAAAAAGGAGATTAACAGGTTACTTCCAAAGCTTTTAAAAGTACAAGTAAGTTGAGTGTGGTGGGGAAAACCTCTGATCCCTCAAGAAGCTGAGGCAGCAGGCTTTGGAGTTCAGCCGCGCCCTGGGGATGTAGAGTAAGTTCAGGGGCCTGGTGAGCCCCCATTTCAGAAAAGTGGATAAAATGAGGAAGATTTTTAAATAAGCCATTATAAATACAAACTTACCATTGCAAATGATACTTTATGTTTTTATGAGAGCTGATTAATTTGAAGCGTGATGCTAAGGTTAACAGAATTGTTCTAGATCAGTAACATTACTTAGCAGTTACTGTATGATCCTGCCAACGTCCCTAAAATGTCCCAGTGTGAAGGCTGGAGGCTGTCTTTCTTGCTTTAGCTCACATGGATCTGATGGGGCCAGACGCTGAAGGTTGCTGCTCTGTGAGGCTGCAGGGCCTGCTTGTTCTATATGGGCCCTGTGAATGTGGACAGATGCTGTTAATTGTGTCCCGCTCAGCTGCTCTGATAAGGCGCCCATTCATTCCTTAAGCCAGTCTCAACTGTGTCTTTTGGTCATGTTGCTGTCAAACTCTGTTGAAACCCGCTGGCAACATTCCACCAGTTGAGAAGCTTCATTGTTTTAGAATATAAAATAATTTGAATGAATATAACAGAAGCACTGTAGGCTAAACCTCAAATTCTTAAAGGAAAATGTGCCTATATTTTAGTATTTCATATCTGATGTTCTGCTTCTTAATCTCGTTTGAAGTATATTGCACTGTACAAAATATCTAGACCTATCAAAGAATAGAACTTTAAAGCTATCACTCAAATTTTAATTGAGAATTTCTTTGCAGCTGAATAACAGTATTTTGAAATGCTCTCAAGTTACACATTTATTCTTTGTAACAAGTCCATGAATGAAAATATCAAAAGAATATGATATCAGCCGATTTAGAGCCCCACTGGTCTCTGGGACCCATGAGGCAGATGATATTGCTACAGACTCTTAGAAAAGCTGTTGACCTTTTGCTGCTTAGTTTGAGATAGCAATGTTCCCATGTAACTACTAATACGGCAGCTTTACATTTGTTACATGAATAATTTTTAAGCTGGTTTTACATTTTCCAGTATCACCTAAATGGTTTTTGTTCTTCTGCCCAGCAAACACATGAGTA
>PVIR01035089.1:0-16721 GCA_004026965.1 Petromus typicus | reverse complement strand
GTGCCATTCTTTTCCTTTTTACCAACAAATAATATTCTGCTGTTTTAGCTGTACCACATTTTGTCTATCTGTTCACTGGCCGGTAGACATTTGAGTAGTTTCTACCTTCTGGCCACTGTTACTAATGCTGCTATGAGCATTCACATGTAAATCTTTATGTGGACTTGTTTTCATTTCTCTTGTGTGGATACCTAGGAGCGGAATTGCTGGGTCATATTGATAAATTTATAGGGAACTCTTTTCTATGTTAGCTGTACTTATTATTTATGTTCTTAACCAGCAAGGTAATGAGGGTTTCACTTTCTCCACATCTTCAATGTCTTTGTCACTTTTAAAATCACATCTGTATTCATCACTTTCCTGTCACTTAAACCCAATTTAGAGGGGGAGAGGTTTATTTTGGCTCATGGTTTTTGGCGGGTTCGTGCATGGTTGGCTAGTTCCAAGCAGAAATGGCATGCCAGAAGGGCAGGTGGAGGAAAGCAGCTAAATCCCTAGCAGCCATGAGGCAGAAAGACAGAAGAGGAGCCAGGGACAAAACCACACCCTTTCAGCGTCATACCCCAGTGACCCACCTCCATCCAGGCCCCACTTCCTGACAAACATTCAGCCATGAACTCATTAATGGATCAACTCACTGAGGAATACAGTGTTCTTATGATCCTATCACTTTCAGAAAGTTCTACCTCTGAATACATGTGACTTTGGGGGACACTCTAGATCTAAACCATATCAGTATTCATTTTAGCTGGTATAACATACTATATCATTGTGCTATCAATTTGTACAATATTTCCTTTATGACTGATGAGCACTTTCCATGAGACTATTGACTATGTAATATCTGATCTTCAGAGGTTTTACATTTAAAAGTCATTATGAGGTGGTTAGCATCTTACTCTGCCCCTGTGCTTGCACATAGGAAGATTTTCTTCAAAATTAGTTCAAATCCTAAGACTGGAAATAGGGTGGAGTTCCCACAAGGCCAACTTACTTCTGTGTTAGTCACTTAAGCCTTTCACCTACGTGGTAACGATTCTACAAACTGCTGAAGTAGAGGACAAGGACAATCATTAAACTGGATGCTTGATTTTTTTTCTGTGATCTACATCTTTCCATTTTTTCCCATTTTTTATTTTTAAAGAGGAGTTAGCCTTCTGTGAAAAAAATCATCAAGCTAAGGTTCAATTTGTTTAGCTATTATTAAGAAATGTATGTTTAGAAGATGAAGATTTTTTTGTTTTGTTTTCTATCTATGCCATTGTTTTCCCTTACATCCTGAATACATCCACTGCTGAGTGATTTGGCAAAGTTCAAGCAATTTCATTTTGTGAGTCTGATTAACAAATACTGCCACTAGGAAGGACTCTACCACTTTCTTGAATGAGGATTATTGATGGTATATAGTGTATAAAAATAAATTCAGCTACCAAGTAGTAGTACATCATCAGAGGGATGGCACATTGTGTTAATGGCATTAGGGGTAATGGAGAAAGGGGTGATGAATGGGAACTTGTGTGTTTCATAGGGCTTTGAAGTATGGCCTTAGTAGACTCAGCAGGAAAGACTTTGTCACTGAAAAGCCCAAACTATCCCTCAGTGCTTGTGGGGAGTCACTGCAGCGTCTGCTTCTGAGCTGGGGCCTGAGGTCTGATGGTTAGTTCTTCTAGAATGGCCTAAAACATGTTCTAACAATAGTGCCATCAAATCTAACCAACTCTGTGGCTCAGAATGTAGCAGTAAGTGAAGGACTGTGGCTACAAGAACTACTGGTAGCAGGAGGATGCATAGTATCAGTTTGATTTGTGTTGGTGCTACCTTCAGTAGCTAATGGTGGCCATTGGTCAGCAGGAAGATGCCATCAAATAGGCTGAGAAGACCTAGAGGCCTAACTTCCTCCTTATTCGGTCCATTTTGATCCAAAGGTATAGAAGCGGTTTGCAGTAAAGGAAATCTTGATCACAGGGGATTCATATATAACTTGGTTTATTTATTCTTAAGTAAATGCAATAATAATTAAATATTACCTTTCATGTGCAATTGTATGTGCTGTGCTCATATGTGTTGAGTGTTTAGCATATAGGCCAAAGAGGACAGAATTCCATCCACTGATTAATTAATTGATTGAGGCCTTTCTTCAACACACATATTTTTGGAATACCTTCTGTGTAACACCAATTACTCTGGGTGCAGAGAATGCAGTGATATATAAAACAGGGTTTCAATTGTCAAGCTGTTAAAAATCTAGCTGGGTAATAAATTCCAGAAGGATGTGTGTCAATGACTGACAGAGGCTTGAAAAGAAAGTGATCCATCATACTTGGAGGTGAGGCAGAAGAAAGTATCATAGAACATACTCCAGATGGGGTGATATTTGTGCTTGGCTTTGATGGAAGGATAAGAGTTTACTAGGTGGAGATGGCAGGGAGAACATCTCCAGAGAATGGAGTAAGACATGGCATGGGCCAAGTCACAGGATTTCTGATGTGCTTGGTGAACTTAATATCCTAGTGACTACAGTATGAGCATGAATTTGGATGGGGGTAGGACTGAGAGGGTATGAGCTGGAAATACATTTCAGAGTGGACTTCACAAAGCTGTAAATGGCATTTTAAGGACATTAAGCTAGGAAAATATAATGGGTTCTGGGAGGAGTAGCATGGTTATTCTCCTTGAATTAATAAATATTCAATTTGTTGGGCATGTGCCAGCTAATTAATATAGCCTGGTTGTCAAATTTCTTGAAAAAAATAGGTTATGAGAAGTTCAAAATTCAACAAGAAACCAGCAAATCAACTGGACGCCCACCAATGATTTTTTTAAAAAACCCATTGTGATACGCACCGTTATCAAATTGTCTCCAACAAAAATTTTCTATCTCTAAGCAGATGGCTCAGAAACACTATGTTCTTTTTATCTAGTAACAGTAACTTATGTACAGTGGCTATCTCAGTGCAATAAATTCCATCTTTGTCCCTTGCTCATATAACTATCCCTTTCTATAGGAAAGTAACTGCTGCTATACCACATGCAAGAGGAGGTTGCGATGAACTGTAGCTGAACTCCGTTTAGTTTTCTCTTGAGCTGTCAATCCCTAACTATTCCTTGACTCCCTTTACCATCTCCCCCACAAATATTCCAATCCTTTCATCCGAAAGCTCACGGAGACTCCCAAACCACCCACCCTACTTCCCAAACAAAACATTCTAACATCAAATATCTGGACCTCAAAAAAGGAACCCCTACTGATTTCCAAATAAGGTGGATTTTTGGCACATGAAGATTCAACAACTTCCAATCCAGCTCTTCGTGAATGACTCCAACAGTCATTTCTATTTTTGGTGGGGCATGAATTTCAAACATTGTAGTAAGACTCTTACTAAGGAAGGCCAGCCAACTGCTAGCACTCACATCTCCAGGTGACTTTATTTCCTCTACTTGTCACATATGTATTTTTGCTCAGAAACTTATGTTTTACTATATTTGATGAGGGAAGCTATGTTTTAAGGATTGTAACCAATTTGAGAATTCAAGAAGGTCTGAGGGTTGAGCTTATCCTGTAGGAACATTAAAGACCTACTTTGCTCCTTAATGTTTGTGGGTACTGAGTAAGTATATAGCCCTTACCAACATATTTTTTTAAACCTTTCTTTCTTTGTTAAGTTCATTGGCACATTTTAGGAATACATTATGATCTCATTCATCATTGAGAATTTGTTCTTGTATATAATACATCTTGATTTCTATTTTCCCCATCCTCTTGCCCTCCCTTCAACCCCACCCCCTATATACGTAAGCTTTGTTTCCGTAAATTTTTTTTTTACCATAAAATTTTTTCTTTTCCTTTCTTGCTTTCCCCTACCTCCCCTTCACCTTTTCTCTTTGAAAATTTTCTTCCTATTTTACAATGCCTATTGTACATTTTGGACCTCATTTATACTTTTAGTTTCTCACACTAGAGAAATAATACAATATTTGCACATCTGTGTTCTATTTATTTCACTTATGATTATGACCTCAAGGTGGATCCATTTAGCTATAAATGTTTCAAATTTGTGTCTCTTTATGGCCATGTAGTACTCCATTTTACAAACAACGTCTTCTTTATCCACTCACAAGTTGATGGGCTTTTCTCTACTACAACCTGAACTGCTCTAAGCATAGGTACACATATGTCACTGTGATGTGATGTTTTTAATTCTTTTGTGAATACAGCCAGCAGGGAAATAGCAAGGTGGGACCTCTAATCCTAGCTTTTTGATGGATTCCCCCACTTTAATCTTTATTTTTAAAAATAGTTGTTTGAAACTTACAGAAAAATGGCAGGGAGAGTATAATGAAATTCCATGCATTTTCATCTAGACTTATAGATTAACATTTTCTAGAAGATATGACAACCACAAATTAAAATAGTTGTTCAGAGAGAATATTGGCTAAAGTAACACCAGCTACCCCAATAGACCTCCAAGTATTCTATGTGGATACATATTGTAATGTACTATTATCATTTATAGAAGCATTTGAGGTTAACTTGCCAATATGACCATTCACCCCTGAATATTTCAGTATCTAATGATATTTTCTTATAAGACCACAGTGTAAGTTATCCAATTCCAGAAAGTGAGCATTGATATGCCAACATTTGTTAGTAAAGAGTCCATATCCAAATTTTATTGATTGCCGCAATCCCATCCTTCAGAGCAATTAAAAAATTTATCCATGTTCTAACATAGGATGAAACACTACTTTTAGTTTAAATGCCTCTAGTCCCCTTTAATCTGCAACAGTTCTTCAGGTTGTCTTGATTTTTCTTTACTTTGCCTTATTTTCTCAATGTTTCTAGAATGTTTCTAGAATGTTCCTTGAATTGGGTTTGTCTGAAGCTTCGTCATGATTGCACTTGGGCTATATTTTTATGCCAGAGCTTTGTTTGAATTTTAATTTTTTACAGTTGTTAATTTAGAATCCGTTTTAAAATGGTCCAGTCATTATCAAAAGTTTCTCTTGCAGCAAAATGTCATGAATAGGTTCCTAGGAGTTTCATGTTATTGGGATTTTTATCTCTGTACCCTTGGTAACACATCATAAAAGTCACTTTCCCAGGGAGCTGGTGTGGAAGATGAGTGGACAGAGAAAACAGTTCTGGTGGGTGCTTCTTTCCAACGTTTCCAGTCTGTCCAGTCTCTGAGCCTCAGCGCCTCCCTCTTGCCTCCTCTTACTGCTGCCCCTCAGTAAAGCATGTGAAAGTCAGTGATAAAGGGAGGGTGTGGGCGTGGATTGGGGCTTCCCAGCGAAGAGCTTGTGGTGGCTCATGTCACTAAATCTTCATTACTCTTACAAAATACACCACACAGAATAACGTATAATTCACATTGAATTGTACCTATCAAAACATGTAAAGTTCTTTCTGTGATACAGTGCCATTTACTTGGATCGTTGCTAATTCTCAGTTATGCATTAAGGGGATAAGGATGGTATGTACTTATTGCCACTAGAAACAATTCAAGTGGTTTCACTGATTCAGGTGTGAAGTGCTGAGTGTCATAAGATGTGGTGCAGACACAAAATCAGCTTAGCTGTGTGTTTACTGCTTTCTCATCATATTCCTTCTTCTTTCCTGCCACCCAACATTTCCTTCCACCAAATGCTGTTGAGACAATGCCTTATGTCAGGCTCTGTCCTGAGCATTGGGCTTATGGGTTAAGGACCTAGTCCTTGACTCCAGGGAGCTCTTATTAGAACTTGATATTTGAACTCAAAAGCCAGAGCCCAAGGTTTCCTGTTGCTTAATGACATCAGTTCACGTTTGTCCTAGTTTGGGTGGTGATAAAGCAGAGAGAGTCCCCCATGGTAATTTTATGACTCTTGCTTCATTCCACTGGCCCAGTGTTGCCAACAGCATTTACACACTGTCCTTAAACCTCGCTAGGGAATAAGAACTTTTCTGTTGTTGGTACGTGCCATTTATCATATCTTCAACTTGCCACTGACCTTTTTAGCTTGCATTCTCCAAATTTTTAGTGGCTCTCAGTTCCTTTTCCTGTCAAAGCCTGGAGAGATGTCCTTTAATATCTTAAATTATGGCATGTAGACCGGTCAACTTATTAAAAACCCATGACAGTATTCATATAATATAATAGAAATAACTCTAGACTCAGATTCTGGTGGTCTGGGTTCCTAGCTGTGGTCTTCTCGTTCTCATGGGCAAACAGCTACACTTTCTTTTCTAGACTTTCTTACAGTTAGAGATGGCCATGCTACTGAGTTCTAGATAGCAGAATGTTAGCAAAAATAATAGGTCACCTTTAGTCTTGATTTCCAGAAACCTAACTGTTATTTTCCCTTGCATGTAGACAAAGTGCATAGATGTTGATGGTGGAGCTATAAGATAACAGATACCTGGATCTCTGAATCACCTCAGTAAATAGGAATCCTCACATTGGATTATTGTGAACAGAGTACTAAATGCTATCTGTCATTACGGAGATTCTGGTGTGTGTTGAAGTAGCTAGTGTGACTTTAGTAAATACAGTCACACCATAACCCTCACCATGTTGTCTTTTATCCTAACCTTAGGTAAGTCATTTTATCTCTCAGCATCTCTCCTTTGTGAATATGGATAAGAACAGCAATCTTGGCCCCATTTTACAGGTAAAAAGATTAAATGAGATAACATTTGCAAAAAACCATAGACAATTAGATTAAAGGAAAGTAGAGTTATTATTGGATCTTGCCCTCAGGTAGCTAATATAAAGTGTCCCATTTAGCTACCGCCATTCCTTCCCTAGCCAAGTCACACTTCCTGATAAATGTGTGATAGGAGTTGGCTCTAATGTACCAATACTGCTCAGGCTATATGAATTAGGGTGAAGAGCATTCAAGCTTTGGTTACTCCTTTGGATGTAGCAGTGTCAGGACTGCTTCTGTCAGCCAGGGTATTGATGGTGCCTTGCAGTCTTGGGTAATGTCCCAGAACTTGCCCTTCTGACCAACTAATTCCTATAATAAGCTTGGGCCAACTCACAGTTGCTCAAGCCTTTCCTGGACTCCTAAAGGTCTCATCATATTAGTGAATAAAACATTGAGTGTTTACAATATAGTGTCAATGAATACATTGCTGCAGGTTATCTTCACAACCACCTAAGGAAGGAGGTGCTTTATCATTCCTATTTGTAGATAAAACTGAGGCTTAAGGAATTTTCTCAGTCACTCAGTATAGATGTATGCAAACTTGAATCTCTAAAAGAGCCCTTCTTTTACCCTCTATGTGTCTGATGGTTAATTCACACTCACAGCCCAGTGTTACCTTCTAACACTTTCACTGCTGAGAAAGTCAGACTTCCTTATAGGAGCCTTCCTTTGAAAGCTTCAAAAGAACATTAATATTCTTTTTCAGTTTCTTCCACATTTATTATTTATTAATCTTATTCAATGGATCTTAATTTGCGTGCAAGTTATATAAATATGATTGCTTTAATATTAAGAAAAACCCTTTGTGACAATCCTGACACATCAGCTTCATTAGACCAAGAAATGCCTAGCAGATTAGTAGAACAAGCGCCTGTGTGTTTAGGCAGTGTTGGTACTCTATGTGGTCCCTTCTCCATTCCAGTCTGGCACAGTCTCCTGTTCTGCTTCCAGGCCGCCAAGAGCTATAGTATTTGCACCCTGCCACACCGTTGTGCTACAAATTTTCTGCCTTGGAGCCTGCTGACCCTGGATTGAACCTCCTGAAACTGTGCGCTGTATTAAATCTTTCCTCCCTTAAACTCTAGGTATCAGGTATTGTATCTAAGCAGTGAGGAAGCTGACATCTATTCTCTGAGGGATAGCTCGTCAACACTGTAATTTGTACCAGTACATGACATGAGCTAATTTTCATTTGTACCCACTCCCTTACCCACCCTATAACCCCCACCCTATGTATACACATGCTTTCTTTCTTTTTAATATCATATTTTTTCCCCCTCATTACTTAACCATACCCTTTTCCCTTTGAATAGTATCTATTTTACAATATCTATCATACATTCTAGAACTAATTTATATCTTCAGATTCTCATACCAGAGTAAATATATGGTATTTACACATCTATGATCTATTGATTTCACTTATAAGTTTGTCCTCAAGGTATGTCCATTTGAGTATAAATGACTCAAATTTACCATTCTTTATGGCAGAGTAATACTCCAATTTATAAAAAATCCCACATCTTCTTTACCCAGTCTCTAGTTGATGGACATTTGGGTTGTTCCCAAGATTTAGCTATTACAAACTGAGCTGCTGTGAACATGGGTACACAAATGTCACTATGATATGATTCTTTTAATGCTTTTATGTACATTCCTAGCAGGTTCAAATGGGACCTCTAATCCCAGTGTTTTGAGGAATCTCTACACTAATCTCCATGGTGGTTGTACCAGTGTACATTCCCACCAACAGTGGAGAAGGGTTCTTTCCTCCTTGCAGCCTTGCCAGCATTTATTGCTGGTTAATTTCACAATAGCAGCCATTCTATGTGAAGTGAGAGGAAATCTCAGTGTCGTTTTCATCCGCATGTCTTGAATGGCCAGTGATGCTGAGCATTTCTTCATGTGCTTCTTGGCTGCTTTTACTTCTTCCTCTGAAAAGTGTCTGTTCATTTCAGATGCCTGTTTTTTAATTAGGTCTTTAAATTGGGCGGGGGGAGCTGATTTTTTTAAGTTCTTTATATATTCTATATAGTAGCCCTTTGTCTGAGAAGAAGCTAATAAAGTTGTTTTCCCCATATTGTTGGTTGCTTTTTAGCTCTGCTGATGGTTTCTTTTGCTGTGCAGAACCTTTTTAATAGGACGAGATCCCATTTGTTGATTCCTTCTGCTAGTTCTCATGCTATAGAGGTTTTGTTCATTGAAATCTTTCTCTAAGCCAATGTCTTCAAGAGTTTCACCTAACCTATTTTGCAGCAGGTTTAGTGTTTCTGTTTTAATATTTAGGTCTCTAACCCACTTTGATTTTAGTTTAGTACACAGTAAAAGATATAGGTCTAGCTTTAGTGTTTGGCCAGTTGAAACCCAGTTTTTCCAGAATCATTTATTAAAGAGGCTATCTTTACTCTATTGAGGATATTTGGCTCCTTTGTCAAAGATGAGATGACTTAGTATATCTGGAGTTTTTTCTGGGTCTTCTAATCTATTACACTGGTCCTTGGGTATGTTACTTTGCCGGTACCATGTAGTTTTTATCACAATGGCTTTGTAGTTGAAGTATTGAAATTTCAAAATATTCAAGTCCCTTTTAAATTTAGGAAACCTGAATTTCAGTTTTGATAGCTTTATCATTGAATACTTTGGTTAATGGTTGAGAGGATCATTCCCATGGGACACTCACTGAATTCTTTATTGAAGTCAAAAGGAAGGTGATATTTGCTTGGCTAGGACCTCATGTAACTCTCTTCTCATTTTCTAAGTACTCTGCAGTACAAGTCTCTTTAGCTGTACATTATAGACTGGGAAGGCTCTAAGCAGTTCTAGTTAGCCTGTCTAAAATGTATAACTACAAAGTGGCAGATCCAGGGTGTGAAGCCATGCAGTCCTGTCCCTGTAGCCCACACTAAAAGATCTCTCTACTTGGAGCACATCTGTTTCCTAAATAAGGAATTCCTATAATCAAAACATCCATAGGAAGTTATTGTGAAAGACTGCAAAACAAGAAACAAGGCTTGCTTTGTTGCGCCCTTCTGTCCAGCCATGGTGATCCTGCCCTCTTCATTGTGCATTCCCCACAAAGTATCCGCTGCCAGTGCCAGAGGCCTCTCCATGGGGAGCGAAGGAAGAGTCCGTAAGGGAGATCTTGAATATTGGGAAGATGGAGCCAAAGAGATCCATGCACTTCCAATTAGACAGCATGCCTTCCATGGCCCACTCAGTGTCCTGCTCCTCAGAGCATACTCAGACTTTCAGCTTTGGCAGAGGCCTGTGAGATTTCATGCTCCTTTCCTTCATGTAATAAAAAAGTCATTTTTTGCCTCAAGCTAGGGAAAACGCTGGCATTTTTAAACTTGCAAATATTTGGATGAGGTTTTTTTTTTTTTGTTTTGTTTTTAGAAAAAACTTTATTGTTGCTGTTTGGAAACCTTGTGGGCATTCACAGTTGGTAGTTCCCTTGCTGACCTTTTCTGGAAACTCGCATGCACAGGAAATTAGAAGCCAAAGGATGAGGTTGGCATTTACCCAATCTGATGAGTGGGTAAAGTTTAAAGATGGTGCTGGTTGGGTTTCGAGTGGCACACAACCCAGCCAGAGCCCTGGACAGTCAGTGGCATATGGTTTCTTCATTTTCCAAAAAGCATGAAACAAAGTGGGGGAAAGAGATGCTGCCAACCCTTTGGTAAAACTAAGGTAAAATGTATATAGCTAAGGTGTACAACTTGATTCAATATATAGCTCCTTCGAGAAATAACCACTATAATCAAGCTAATTAACATATATACATATACAACTAAGACCCAGCATTCCGTGTTCACTGAGCAGGCTCAGGAGGTTTTGCTCATGTACACATCTTCCTTTGCTCATTAATTTTCCCTAAAAGGAAAGCAGGAAATAAAGATCCAGCCCTCCATAATCTGAACCATCCTGGGATTCAGATGTTTGGTGCAGTATGCGGTGGTCAGACCTCACTCATCACACAGGCTCCAAATTTCAAATGAGTTTTGCCCACTTCCCCTGCTTCTCCCATCATCTTGGGTCTGTACCAAAATGGGTTTCCCTTGGCTTTTTGCAGACCACACAGTCTCAAGGTACAGCTTCTATTATTATTTCCTTCCTGTTTTTAAAGGTCAGAGAACTCCCCTCACCTTTCCTTCCTAGAGCTATATCCCCCCTCATTCTAGCATAGCTGACTTCTCTAGATTTTTCCTCTTCCTTTCAGTTTGAGAGTCTCGTCTCTCTGTCTGTCTCTCCTTCTGTATTGTTTTTGTGTTGACTATCTCAGATGAAATTTTAGGTGGAATTAGGCAAACTCCTCCCCACACTTTCTATCAATATTTTCCGGTCTTAGGGCCTTCTTTAGCAGAACCTCTGTCCTGTCTCCCAAATCTTCCAGCTTTGAAACTGGAGTTCAGAAGGGAGTGAGTCAATCATTCCAGGAACTGGCAAAACTTAGGAGAGTGCCCACCAGGAGCTAGACCCAGGCAGTTCTGTGAGCAAAGACACGGTGCTGTTCTCTTGCAGACTTGTTGGGTAACAAACATGCGTTTGACCTTCCAGCTTCCTTTTTCTACCTGCGTGCTAATTCCAGGCCCAGGGAGAGCAGAGGAAAATGGTGCCAGAACAGTCTGTTCTAATATCGGTTTCTTACTTGCCACCACTCTGGCTTTGGCCACTTTGACAATCCTCGCATGACACTCCTCGTTACTGTGCACCCATGAACACCCCAATTCCTAGAGTCAGGCATCTGAGCCCCTTCTTTATATGTGCAGTAGACATATTTTACCTACGTTCTTAGCAGTTCTCCATGAGTTCACACGAGCCGGATAAGTGACTCCTAGATAGAGGTGAATCACTGTCGCCTTAATTCCACACACAAAGCTCTCCACATATTCTCATTTGATTTAGGGGTAAGCTAGAATAAAAATAATTACCTTAAATCTTATTTCAGATGTCACAATATGAAGATTTCTCCCAGGCACATGCATGCATTCTTGATTATAATCACGGCATTGATCTGAGCTAGCGTAAGATATACAGCTGCGAGTTGCTGGCAGTTTTGCATTACCATTTTAGTACAATTAACATCTACCATTCAAGTACAATCTTGTGCATAAGACAAAATTTAAAAGAAGCTTGAAATGTTATATCCTATCCAGGAAATGTGGCTACAATTGCATTTTAAAGATAAGGAGTTAAGGTTTTCAGTTTTAATTACATTACTGAATGATTCTTCCAAGGGAACCTAATTGTGAAGAATATAAATTACTTTGTGAGTTTATGGTGAGGGACTAGTAATCCTTTTGGGAAGCAAACAAACAAGCAAATTAGAATTCAGCAACATTCAGTGTTAAAGTTCCCCATTTCTGTCTGGCTGTAACTCTTTAAAAAATCCTTTATGCAGGAATATTGTCACTGATAATGAAATCATTCATTAAGCATTTGCTACAGTGTCCAACATTTTTGCCGCAGTTTGGGAAGGCTGCAAAGGAAGAAACCATGTTTTCGGGGCTGCCACTGTGACCTTGCTGGGTCTACTTCTTCCAGGAGTGGCTTCTCCCTGTCAGGGGTGCCAGATATGCCCCCCAGCCCTCCTGGGGCCCCAGGTTTGCAAATCTGCTCTTCCTCCACCATGATTGGAATTGCTGTTCTTTCTCTCCAAGCTACTCAGCTAGCTGCTGGGGCAAAGCAGCTGATTAAACAAAGTCACACTCCGGTGTTGATGACTAAAAGCACTTACTGCTCCCTGGGGTGTCTGCATTGTAGACCCTGAGCCTGTAATGATAGAATTTCAGGCCATGCAACTGGCTGGTAGGGACGTAATTTTTGTTGAGAGAGAGGCACATGTTTTGATGCCACTTGTAGATGTCAAAAGAGTGAGTATAAAAAATCTTGTAAAATGATATCTTGCCTATGCCCTTTCTCTGCTTTAAATGATCAGAAATAGGTCTTAAGCTTTTCTGAGGCCCAAGGAATTTTTGCTCAGGAGTACATCCACCTGCCCATTCTTTGAACTACAGTGGGACCCTTGACCTTGTATTGTAGAAAGGAGGAAATATCCCTCATGTGCAAATTTATTGTCAAGAATGGAGCCCAGTCTTCCAGGAGAAATAGAGAAAATCCTTCACACTTTCCAAGGAGCAGCCCCAGATCTTACTTGGGAGAATAACAGCAGACATTGACTATGTTTCCAGAAGTCTTCCACATGCTTTCCTTGGATACAAAATGAGCTCACAAAACTAAAGAAGTACAAAGTAAATTTATCTTTTGAATTATGGTGTTTGCAGATTTGTAGCACCATCAAAGTTATTAAGGCTTAAAATGGCACGAGCACTTTTGGGTTGTCCCGTACTTACTCATTTAGTCTTCATGAGTACTCTGATCCATGGGTATCACTCCTTACCCTATTTGGACAAATGAGAAAGCAAAAGCACTCACTATGAGGTTAGGTAATCTGTCCAGCATTATGTAGCTAGCCAGGGGGAAAGCTGTGATTACAAACTCAAGCAGTGCTGGCCTAGTATACATGCTCTTACCCACAGTATTACACTGCCTTTTGATGATTATTAGGAGATAGCAGAGATGCTGTCATGTTTAAAATACAGCTAAACTCAATTACAAGTCAAATGCGTCACCTTCCCCAGCAACCTTACATTGCATAGTTGAATTTTAGCCCTTAGCAGGATGGTACCTTCCCACATGTTGTGTATTATCAGCCCATCCTCTGGACCAAATTCATGGGTGAGGACCCCAGGACTGCTAAGAGTCCCAGTGTCCCCCGCTTTTGTGTCCTTTACTCATCTACATAGCATGATCCCATCATACTTGTTAAGTTAAATTACGTGAGATTACCAAGACACTGTGGCATCTCTAGCCAATTTGGACAAATGCTCTCCACATGATTTCTGACTTATTGGATGGCTTTGGAATAGCTTTATTTTCTTTCTATATTTTTCTTGTCCAGCTCAAAGAACCTTTCTCTACAAAACCACCATAGCTAGCCCAGACAGCCTTAGTGAGTACCAGTGAAAGACTTCACAGTAGGGCTCAAATCTACTGCCTTTAAAAAAAAAATTCAAGTCTTTATTGGTACATTATGCATACACATCATCATTGCATTCAACATTGAGAGTTTGTAGCAGGAAAGCACAGTGTATCATTTTTAGGAGCAAGTCTTGTCTAGCCAGACCAGATCCTAAACTTGTTTATACCTGTAGTCAGGCAGTCAAGACTGTCAGCTGTCATTGCAGGGGCTCCATATATCCTTCCCAGACCACCTGTGCTTCCTTCCTTAGACTCACTGGTCATCATCTACCCTGGACTGGGAGACTCCTGCATCTCCAACTCTGTTTTCTTGGCAATCCTAGCCCTTGTGACCTTGGTGAGTACCAGGAATTAACACCTACCATCTAGCAGGCTCTGTTTTTCATGACCCACAACAGAAGGCCTGCTTGTGGGCCTGACTTTATGGCACTGGCCCTGGCACCTGGAGCCCCCAAGACAGACCTGGTCCTATTAGCCATGGTTTGATCAATGGTACTTTATTTATTGCTGGCATTTCTGAAAACCTAGAGGCTGCTCAGGGATTTCTGAGCCTTGAGTTGATTAGCAGTTAACGATGTGTGTTTTGATGAGAAAATAAAATATTTTGTTTATCTACTTGAGAGGAGGAAAATTAGTTGTGAAAAACAGAGATGGAAAAACACGAATTCTCAGCTTTTCAATGAGATTTTAAATGGTTTGGATCTGCTAAGTTCCTAGTCACTGCTGAAAAATTCTCCAGGTGTTGATTTTACATTTTTAGTCTCCGAAAAATTTATGAGGTGCTCATCTCCAGCTAAAGCTGTCAGGAGACTCACAGAAGGCTTAGAAGGGCTGCTGAGTAGGTTGCTTTACTATTCGAACAGTGTTTGAATACAACCAAGAGATACATTTCTATTTCCGCCCGCAGCAGAGTGAGACGGGAGCCTGTAGGGTCCAGAGGCTCTATCCAGTGGTGGAGACCCCAGCTAGGGCCAAGTCAGCATGTATTAGAAGATTTTCCAGACTTGCTCTTATCTACCGTTGTTAAAACCATGGCGAAGCTGGGTTCTCTAGAAGCAGAACAAGGTCATCTAAATGGAATAGATTGTGCAGTCAAACAAAGGTGGCATTGAACCTCACTTAGGTATTTCAGGTTTCTCAGTTTCTCTGAGCCTCAGTTATCATTCATAAAATGGACTTGAGTTGCTGTAGAGATTAAACAGTTCAATAAGTGAAATTAATTGGCATAGATCAGATGCTATAGTTTCTAGTTTCTTATAAAAAGTCTGCACTTGCCATTTTCCCAAGTGTACATGGTTTTCAATTGCATACAGCAATCTCAACACTCTGGGTCCCAGACTGGCAATTTAGTGAGACCCTGCCTCAAAAATAAAAAAAATAAATAATGGCTGGGGTATAGCCCAGTACAGATCCTTTGGTTAAATCCTCAATACTATCAAGAATGGGAATCTGAAATGAATAGACATTTCTCAGGCAAAGAAGTAGAAACAGCAAATAAACATATGAAAAGATGTTCAGTATCATTGGTTATCTGAGAGATGCAGATGAAAACAATGCTGAGATTCCACCTCACTCCAGAAAGAATGGCTGCTATCAAGAAATCAACCAGTAACAAATACTGGCTGTTGGGACTATGGGGAGAAAGGAACCCTTCTCCACTGTTGGTGGGAAGGTAGACTGGTACAACCATTGTGGACATCAGTGTGGAGATTCCTCAAAATACTAGGATTAGAGGTCCCATTTTACCCAGCTATCCTCTTTCTTGGTATCTTCCCAAAAGAATTAAAAGCATCATAGCACAGTGATATATGCACGCCCTTGTTTATAGCACCACAATTTGTAATAGCTAAATCTTAGAAACAGCCCAAATGCTCAACAGCTGGTGACTGGATAAAGAAGATTATTTTTACATATAATTGGAGTACTACTCATCCATAAAGAATGATAAATTAGAGACATTTATAGATAAATGGGTGCACATTGAAGCCATATGCTTAAGTGAAATAAATACAGCACACATGTAAATACCGAATAGTTTCTCTGGTGTGAGACACTAAAAGTGTAAATGAGAACCCAAAGCTATAATAGATAATGTGAAATAGGAAGCAAAGGTCCAAAGGGGGTGGGGGGAAGGGAAGAAGAAAAAAATATATAAGAAGGAAAAAATGGAAACAAGGTAAATAGGGAGGGGTGGAGGAGTAGAAGAGAGGGAAGGGGAATGGGGAAAAATCAAGAACCAAGATATATCATATGCAGGCACAAATTCCCAATGATGAATATGATCATAAAGTATACTAAAATGTACCAATAAACTCAATGAGTAAAATCCTCAGTACTAAATAACAGGAAATACCTATGGTAGTTAATATCTTCTAGGGGCTCTGGATTTTCAAAAAAACTTACCAGGAAGATACTAAGAATCATTCTTTGCGGGCATCTCCTAATCCAATCAACAATTTCCTTTATAAAATACTGATAGTTTGGCAAATGATTTGGTCGAATAAACTCAATTGGAATTAGACTTTCAGGTTTGCTTTCTGAATGGGCCCAGAAAAACAATGGTTTTTTGTGACATTAGTTAGTCCTACTCAGGCCACTATACCAGTCACATGACAAATGAGTACTGGTAGCTTTAAGTGGAGCTAGGTGAAAGTCTCTTCCTTTGCTATTTCTAAAGCAACTTAAAGCAAGTTTTTTTTTAAATTATCTTTATTGGTACATTAAATATACACATCATGATTGCACTCCATAATGGGGATTTGTACCAGTATAAGACACAACTTAATTCTCATTTTTCCCATAGCCCCACCCACCCTACCACCCCCCCATATATATAAAATTTGTTTCCTTACTTTTTTGTTACAATCTCAACCTTGTCCCCTTTCACCTTATTTTACATTGAGCATTTTCTATTTCACAATATATAACATACAATGCTAGGACTCATTTACATCTTCATTTTCTCATACCAGAGAAAAGATGCGATATGT
>PVIR01035088.1:0-16720 GCA_004026965.1 Petromus typicus | reverse complement strand
CACTGAGCAAGTGTCTTTACTGACAATGTGATCATAAGATGCAAAATGAACTGTGTTCTAATGTCAAAACTCCAAGAGATCGTTCACACAGTGTCATCATTTCTTTTTTGCTTTGCTGTTGTCTTGAAATACAGATGAGGTAAATAGGATAGGCATATAGAGAAACAGTGGGAATAATTTTGTTGGCAACATTTTTGGCATGTATTTTTCTAAGCAGATTTCTGACACAATAACAAAATAATATGCCAAGTTAAAAATGAAAATTAAAAAGTAAAATATTATTCACATAGTGATCTCAAGACAAAGCACACATGTACATTCTTTGATACATTACTTGTCTAATATTTAGAACTTTTTTTTTTTTTTTAGGTTTTTTGAGACAGGGTCTCGCTTTGTGGTTCAGGCTGGCCTTGAGCTCAGTTTCAAACTCACATCAGCAATTCTCCTGCCTCTGCCTCCCGAGTGCTGGGATTACAGGCATGAGCCACCACACCCGGTATTGTGGTATGTGGTACTGGTTGCTGCTGGGTGTGAGTCTCCGTGCCCAGTACTATATGTGGTTACTGGGGATCGAACCGTGGTCGTTGCGCTTGAAAGACAGGCTCCAGAACCACTGAGCTAAATCCCCAGCCCCTATTTAGAACTTCTTAAAATGATATTTTTTTTCTATCTAAATAGACAATAGCACTGAAAATGACCTACTGTACATTCTGGGGCAAAGTTTCCTGACATGCAGGCATACAAGTCAATGTAGAAAAACACAAAAGAACTCACAAGATTATTGAAAGAAATGTTACTGGAACCAACAGGATATTACCAGAATATTATTGTATATCATCACAATTTCTATATTCCACACCATGAAATGTACTAGAAATAAAAGTATGAATGTGATACTTTTTAAAAGGTTAACAACTATAATGCACTAGCAGAAAGTGCAGTTAGAGTTGAAAAGGATTAAATCTGAGTCCTAGGGCACACTGAAGGGAGACCAAATGCCAAGCATTATGAGAGACGATCAAAATAATATGGATGATTTGCACGAGTCAAAGTGTATGGTAATGGGGAGCAATGGGTCCAATGCAGGGGAGGCAATACAAAGATATGGGCAGAGGAAAAAACTGTTTTGTGCTTTTACTTATAGTAGGATTTCTGGATGTAAAGCCCGAGACTTATCCAGAAATGTGTGCACAGTGTGCAGGTCCTACATATCAAGTCTTACTGTTCAAGGATGATTTTCATTTGTCTTTCACTAGTCATGTGAACCTGGCATTGATGATGTCTGAGAGCTTTATGTTCCTATACCAAATTCAAGCAACTGAGAAAGTTTATGGGCAAAGTTAAACCCAAACCATTTTCTCCATCAATTGAGCAAGCAAATATTAGTACCTAACTAAAGGAAATAGGACATCATCACATAGCTACTAGTTAAAATTTCATCACCTCTATTCAGAACAAGAATTCTTGTACGCTGAGGAAGCAGCTCCATGGAACTGTGTCTGCTTGGCAAATGGGAGGAGCTGAGTTTGGTCCCCAGTAAAACAAACAATTCTTGCATATAGTAGATGCCATAGAGTGAAGTCAACATTTAAAATGTCTTAATTGTACTCATATTTTCATATTTAATATGAATGCATTTTCACTAGAATTAGTCATGAGAATAAATGAAATTGCATATGAAATGTATTACATATAAATTTTATGCAATGTGTATTATATACATTCATATATAGAATATCATATAAGATAAACATGTACATTTTAATATGTATATGTTAATACATATGCCATATGTTATATATAATAAGTGAATATATAAATGACTTAAAGAAAATTAAATTTTATTTTGCTTTCATTGTGCTGGAAAAAGCTAAAATCTTGCATCTGAATTGTAACCTGCTTTTTACCACAGATAACACTGAAATTATTTCTAAAAGATAAGTTTACCTCTGAATTTTTTAGGGTTCCTATGTGAATGTGTAAACACTTGAGTTACACAAGAAAGAAAAAACAGGGCCAGGAATTTAGCTCAGTGGTTCCAATGCCTGCCTTGCAAATGCAAGTTCCAGATTCGGTCCCCAATAACCACATACAATGATACTGGTCATGGTGGTTCACGCCCACTATCAATCAATACCACATACCACAGTGCCAGGAGCAGTAGCTCACACCTGTCATTTCAGCACTTGGGAGGTGGAGGCAGGAGGATTGCTGAGTTTGAGGCTGAGCTCAGGATCAGCCTGAACTACAAAATGACAGCCTGTATCAAAAAAAGAAAAAGAAACAAACAAACAAACAAACAAACAAGGAAAATACTTAGTACAATACAAGTCATGATAAGCTATCAAATCAACTCACATTTGTATGAGATGGAAAAAGGGTTGTCAGGCACTTTAAATAACATTATTCCAAAATTAGCATTATGTAATTTAATTCCTTGAAATGTATCATCGATTGTCACCAATTCTAGTCTCATATAAATACATATGTACAGGTATTTATATTTTACATAACATACTTTCAGTTATTTTGGAAGCTGGATCATAAGAAGGATTATTTATCCCCAACCATGTACAAGTATGAATTTCCTATGATGAACATTATCATTAAGTATGCCTAAAATGTATCAGTAAATATTGTGCTTGAAAAATCAAGTGCAAAGTAAGTATAGAATCCTCCTCTTTCTCTTTACCATCATCATCATTATCCTCTTACTTTCCTAAGAGTGTAAACAGTCAAACATGATCTTCAAGCTTATAAGTGTATTTTGAATAGTTTTAAAGTAAAGTAAAACAGTAAGCATTTTCCTTCACTGAACTTTATAATTTCTAATTTAGATGTGTTTTTTGTGGAGAAGATAAAATTAGTAGGAAATTAAGATACTCTAGATAAAAATCATACAGAAATTACAGCCAAAGTACTGACATAGCATTTGGGTTAGATACTTATAAAAATTAGCCATTGGAATAAATTTAGGATTTCCTGCATGTCTAATATTGCAGAACTACTGGGAGATGGCAGTGTAATCTGGAAACAAAATTCACAAAAACAAAGCAAAATTACAATCTCAGTGACTTTACCATGACTATACCCAGAGAGATGCCGACAGGTTGTGTCAACCTTGTGTCAGGTTGATAAACAGCACTCATTTCAGGTCCGTTATAATATTATCAACAACAAGAAGGAATACTATTGAAAATCAATGAATGAAGCCCCAAAATAAAAATGGAAGCTACAAAACAATAAAGAGGGACCAAGACTCAAGGTTCCTTCTGCCAGCCTTGCAAGTGCAAGGTCCTAAGTTTATTCCCTCATTCTGAAAGGGGAAAAAAAAAAGTATCTTGGGTAGAAAAGCAAAATATTTGGTGCAAATAAGAGAAAGAAAGAATATATGAGGAAGGAGGATACACTATGCCTCAGTTCACAAACACAATTCAATTCACAACTAAAAGTATTTGACAAATTCACTTCCATTTGCAAAATGCATTGTGACAAACACGACCAAGGCCATCTTCCTCACACAAAAACAAATGCAGTCATCTTCCTCAAAATCTTAAAATCAAATGAGTTTATAAATGGAAGCACCAACTTTAAACTCATTCAGCAGTCTTAAAAATAAATACTATAGCAATTACATTATTAACATTCTAGCTATTATTATTGATATTTCTACAATTAATCTATATTCTCCAATCTTCAGCTAATTTCCCATTAAATGGATGACATTGCTACAAGTTTGCTTCATATTGGAGCTATTAAATGCCATGAAATTTCATGGTAAATAGGACATATATTTAATTTTAAAAATTCATGATTTCAGGAAAGAATGTGATTATGGCAAACATTTTAGAGCTTTCAGTGATGAAAAATATTCAACTGCAGCACATGTGTTATAGGTTCGGTACCAGTGGCCCTTAGAAACATCCCAAATGTTCATTTATAGGAGACTGGATAAATAAAATGTGCTTTTTAAACAGAATGGAATTAAATACAATAGATTAATATCAGCTATACAGAATGTTAATTAGAATCATATGTACTTAAATGAATGTACCTTGAGGACACACTCTTAAATGAAAAAATAGGGCACAGATGGGTAAACACCTTACTGTCTCTCCAGTATGAGGAATCAAACTTGTGAATGAGGTCTAGAATGTATGATAGATATTGTGAAATAGAAAAAATACGTTCAAAGAGAAAAGGGAAGTAGAGTAGGTGAAAATAAAGATTATAAAGAAAAAGTCAAAGATAGAAACAAAAAATGAAATAAAAGCTTAGGTATATAAGGGTGGGGTTGTAAGGAGGGCAGAAGAAAGGGAAAAATGAGAATTAAGATATGTCACATACAGGTGCAAGTTATCAATGTTGAATGTGATGTGTATTGAAAATGTACCAATATAGCATTGTTTTATACAGAAAAAAAATTAAACCATCTTAAAATTAAAAGGTTGTACAGTATCAGTGAGAGGTGTGTGAGCACTTTATTTGCAAATGAACCTCATGAGACAGGTCACAGAGAATTGCACAAATTGTTTTTTGGAACAAATACCCACTTTATGACTGAGAAGATTTTGGAGATTAGCATGTTGAAGAATACTATCATATGACATATTAATCTACCCTCTAAGTGTGTGCACTAAGGAGATAACAAAGATAACCTTTTTATAAAACACTGACATTGTTACAGGTGGAAGGGTATCCATCCTGTAAAAAGACACTATTCTGTCTGCAGAAGACATCAGGGAGATCCTTCCTCTGTGATAGTTTCCCTGATCAGTAGTAATGATGACATCCTCACAGTTTGTAAAGGTCAAATGACAACATCTAACAACAAGTAAATATATATGCAATGGTTATTGACCCAGGCTTCAAAGAAAATGTGATATAATTATCTGACCAACTGAGGTTTCTTCAATAGTAATAGATCACATAATCCCTAAAAAATAATTATCTGTTTAGATTTTTTTAACTGATCTTAAAACAACAATAAAAAAGCCAGTTCTTCAATTTCTGGTGAAGAGAGAATCACAAAAGGAATTATCAGATAGAGTTTCATTATACCACAATGAAATTTCTAAAGTTGAATTAGTCTTGCAATTGGCATCTTTTGAATTAAGGGAATAACATATCCTCTTTAAGGACTCTACACATTCATCTGAAGTATATTGCACATCTTTCTTTGTCTTCCACTAGGAGATCAACTTGAATTGACTGGAGAAAGTTGCAATAGAAACAATAAATATATAGATAGATTTTTGGGACAATTTAATCCTGGCTCTCAACTAATTCTGTCCTCTCAGATCTAGAAGGCCATAGTGCTTAACTGATTAAGGACAAGTCAGTGAGTTTATTCTCTATGAATCTGATTAGTTCCCCAGTTCACAACTGTGTTCTTAAAGCACATGTGCACATACACTGGCAAATGTACCTACAGTCCT
Organism: Petromus typicus; assembly: GCA_004026965.1. NCBI lineage: Eukaryota > Metazoa > Chordata > Mammalia > Rodentia > Petromuridae > Petromus > Petromus typicus. The sequence goes on along the minus strand of PVIR01035088.1, from coordinate 11,282 downwards.
TCCTCATGGAATGAATGCCTTTTCTTGAGAAGCTAATTGGAAAACTTTGGTGCTGTTTTTACGTATCAAGACAGTAAATCAAAAGTATTCTCGACCACTGGAAGCTTCACAGAATGCAGAAGACATCAAAGTGAGAGAAAAAGTGGCCTCAGTCACATCTCTTTATCCTACCTTTTGACCCTGTAGAAGAAATAATTAGGCAGAAAATAATAAAGGATACTTACAAATTAAATTATATGGTATATTCATATGTACTTTTATTACAACAAGTTAACATAGTCCAATTATCTCTCGGGTAGCTACTGATTTACTAAAAATACTCTTTTTTTTCTCTCTCTTTTTGCATGATCAGAAGAACTTGTAGCATTGATCTTAGGACAAAACAATGGTTGTCTTCTTGGCTACCAATTAGTCTGTGGTGACCTTAAATATTTAATCAAAACAAGAATGTGATTTTCTTCGGTCACAAAATTCTACTGCTGAGAGAATCAACTGATTGGGAAGTAGTAGTGAAATTGTGCCAGAATATGTGAGTGTTATTTTACCATGGGAGAGGGAGGAGAGATTCTGGCAACTATACTTTTCGTCATGTTAAGGATATCTCATCCAGAAATAAGGACAAGTCACACTTGCTTACTCTCTGTACTGCTGAGATAGAAGCATATTACTTGGTGGTTCTCTGGATTCTGGAGGGAGCGGATATTATATTTAATTATTTGACTCTGACACTTTTACTAAGTGGCTGATCAACCTGCCAGCTTTGAGTTGGACTGAGAGCAAGGAAAGGTTTTCCAGCTGGCTCAGATAAGCTCTGCTGGAGGACTGCACCCCACCTAGTCCTTATTAACCTCTCAATATGATGATGCTTAAAATATCTGTCTGATGAGGATGATTCATGAAGCCTGTCATGGGCCTAACAGGTAAGGCAGAGCATAGGCTGCTTATGTGTTGGAGAAAGCTTGAATTTTTTTTAAATGACTGGAAATAATGTTTAGCTTATTCTTTCACAAATAATTCACAAGCTTAGGTTTTACATCACACATGTGATGCTTTTGCTCTAATAGTGGCAATGCCAGTCATACGCTGACTTACTTTATCACACAGTCATGGTATATTAAAGAGGCAATTTGAAAGAGGTTTTATTTCCTTGTTGTCTTTCTCCTGTCATTTTCCCCTAAACTCAGAAGGATCATCCCGCTGTCTTTTCTTCTGGTAGTTAAATAAGGAATGAATTTAGCCCCAAAACTGAATACTGCCATTAAACATGTAAAAATGTGGGGACAGAAAATTTTGACAATAAATAAAACTTCAAGAGTTTGTGTCTGTTTTCCATTTGGTATGAACTTATAGATTACTGGAAGTAGCAGGAGATAGAGAGTCATAGACAGTTGCTAATGATCTTTCTTAGCAATGAAGACAAATCCAGGATGATTGGCAGACTGATTGCACTGCAGTCTGTGGGAGACAGCTACAGCTGGAATTCCTTGACTGTGTCTGCTGACAAAGAGTATTGAGGGCTGATGTAGATGTTCTCAAGAGCAGTTTCTTAAGAATTAGATGGACAAGATATGATGGTTTTAGAATGTCAGTCATCTTCTTCCCATGTTTATTACAGTTTACTGGGTTCCACAATTATGGCCCTGGAATGAGGAATAGAGATTTTGCCTGGCGCTAGAGGTGTGGAATATGTCACTTAATGGGAGGTAAACAGCATTGACAATATTCAGTGCCCCATCTGTAAACATAAAGAACAACTGTAGGGAGGCACCCTTGTGATAGAGTTCAGTATCTAGCTCCAAGTGATTGCAGTAAGCACCTTTTTGAAGGCAGAATTAAGTATTTCTTTACTGAGTCCAGTGAAAATTTGCTCAGAAAACACTGGGACTTTTCTATCCATGCAGTTGCTGTCAATATATTTTTAATTAATTTCTACCTAATTTTATCCACTATCAAGTTTTCACAGATATTTACTCTGATGTAGTTTCATTTTTATCACAAAATAAATGAGGCTACCGACTGATGCAGGATTCGTTAACCTGGCAGGTACCTCCGCCGTAAGCAAATGGGACCACAGACCACTTAAGACTCACTAATCTTAAATAGATGGTGTGAGAACCTTGCAGATTTGGAGTTTTGTACTATGAGGTCATATTCTTTATACTCTGTGGCTTATATATTTTGGTGTTAAAGTAAGTACTTAATAGTGACACCTCTCAAAATCATGTGAATTTTAAGTTATATTAAATAATATAGCATCATATTTCTCATCCTGTCAAGTTTTATGTTGTAATTGGGCATGCAAGGGCATTAGTCTTACCCAGGGTCTGAGGAATGACATCAGTGAGCTGACTACTAAAATTTCCACTGGACATAAGCAGTAACATTAAAAAAAAAAAAGCTCACTCTTCTCTTACTTTGGCAACCAAACATTTGTTTAAAATAAATAGTTCATGTTTACTGTCCTAAAATCAGATGATGGAATGATATTGATCAGATGCAGTGTATCATCTTGGGTTTATCTTAGTCTTGCCATGTACACTTGTATGAAATAAATGGCCAGGTTGTCAAAACAACCAAGTACCCTATACTGACTACAGTAACATCTCTCCAGCTTCTAATAAAGAATATTGATAAAATAAGGTGATAAAAATGTACAAAGGACATGGAACAGAGAGTATAAATTTAAAAATATAAACCAACTCTGGAGAGCTCTTAGAGGATTAGGACATTTGTAGTTATCCATAATTTTCTCTTGTGCATTACTTTAGATATATACACATTATAGTTTGATTGGGATGGAGCTATTTTGTTATAGTGTGTTTTAGCACTCAAAGATACATAGAGTGACTTCATAGATACTAGGCTTTCCCTCAGAAAGATAAACATATATTTTCTTATTTAATGGAAGCACTACACAACATATATATTTTTAGTTTTGTTTGTTTGAAGCTTATATGTTGGAAAAAGTTAAAACTTCTTTCACTAAGACATGATAATTATACTTTCTTGAACCAAAACTCACTTTGGGAGATGTTGAGGTTAAAGGAGTATGTTAGAACTGTTAATATTTTATTCCTAAGACTATCTCATGAAAAAGAAGTAGAACATCTTCAGATACATTGACAACTCCTCCATGAACCCTGAGCTGCCACAGTGCAAGAAGTCCTGGGCCAAATGAAGAGGCCATGCCAGAAGTTCAAGGTGGTAATAAATCACCAGTCATGAAGATGAGTCACTGAGATATTCAACCAGGTGGATATTTAGGTTACCCTAGTTCCAGAATATGTCTTTATACTACTATGCACAGGACCAAATGAAGATGAGAATGTTAAAATCATTGTGAGAAGCCACTAAGCTTTGAAATACTCGACAATGGCAACTATCACAGGACAATTCACTGATGATTAATAATTTCAGTTGCAGCTTAGTGGGTGTGAATGACACATTTTCCAACACCTTCTCTGCCTTTTCGACATGTAGAATTTAGAATCTAAATTTATTTCCTATATTACATCGTAGCTAAGACACTATATATTATTTTGGTCCCTGAAATTAAATTCATGTTTTGGTTTTATTTAACAAGAAATATTATGATAGCAATGTGTTTCTAAACCTATGACTAGAGTGATGACTCCTCAATTTTTCAGAAGTGTATAAAATTTGAATAACTTGTGATTTGTCATAGAAAAAGAATCATTCTAGAACTGGTGGCTCCTTTAACCATCTTTTGATTTGTTAATTCACGTCCCTGGTTCTGCAATGACTCACTTCTCTGTTCCAAGAAACATCCTGGAATTTGCCCCCTTCTCAATGAGTTAGTGAGGCCTTTCTACTATTTATTAAATCACATTCTATTTGAACTATAGAGTTCTGATTCTGTTGCCTAAGAAATGCTTCTTTGACTACTACTCGGAGGTCTTGAGAAGATAAAATGAAAATGAACAGGTTGCATGTCTTGTAACTTGTCTGGAATACATAAGCTCAAGAAAAAGGAATTTATTTTTCCTCTTATGCTATGACCCTATAGAGATATTATCATTGTGTATTAATATCTTAGTTTATCTTTGATAAAATATTCATATTTTAAATATTTATTTATAGAAAGAAGTCAATTTTTCATTATGCATTTTAAGACAAAAAGGGGCTGTCTTGCACCATTTTTGTAAAAGGTTTATTTTTTAGAAAGCATAATTTATAAGAGTAGGACTTATGAATAAATATGCCTATTTCCTGTATTTCTAATAATGCTCTAATAATGCTGGTAACTATAAGATTAGAATCAAAAGAAGTTGCCTTTTCTGTTTAATAAGAATGTCATAACCTCTTTTCATCTTTTATTATTATGGTTTATCTTTCATAATCATTTTCAATCCTGTGGGTACAGGATAAAAAAGATTTGAAGTAGCTAACACAAGGAAAAGTTCATTATGAAAGGGTACTTATTGTCAATATTGGAAAAATAATCTAACAATAGATTATTATCTTGAATTTTAATTTAACTCAGCTAAGTCGACAAACTGGTCTAAGGATGTGCAAATACCTTTAATATCTGAGAAGGAACAAGAATTTGAAGGTACAATCATGTCATCTTTTTGAAGCCATCCACATACACCCTGTGCTTTTAAAAAATTTAATGATAGACATTTTATAAACAGAAGCTTAGCTCTAACTACGTAAAAGAAAGACAAACGTCACAAGCTCTTGTGAGAATAAAATCTCTTTCAATATTTGAAAATTTATCTTTGGTTTTTGGGACACAACAACGAAATGTTATAAAATTACTTGCAATAGCTTTTTACTAGGAAAACAATCTGTGAAATATTTGCCTTAACTATTCTCTGTAGTTTGGATTGTGGTTACCTCCCACTTGGAAGGCTGTTAGTTCTGCATTGTTTAATTGTTCTCTAGGTCTACTCAGGGACTAAAATATCAATTTTATAAAGCCTAGTAAGGAGATGAATGTTGCATTTATTATTTATTATATGATGAATCTGCTTAAAGACAAGTGACAATTTCAGCTGCTTCCTAAGTTTTCTTTTCTCGTTAATGGACCATATTACAATTAATCCTTGGATCAGTCTATGAGTCAGACAAACACAGAACAGATGAGATATGAGAGCTTGGATGTGCTACTATACAAGTTTTAGACAAGTGACCTCCTTTCTTTCAATGATCTCTACTGTGTTCCTCTTCTGTCATAGACAGCAAATGGTCTTTTTTTCTTAAAGTTATATTTTAATTTGCATCATGTGTGTATAAAAACCAGAGGTAACTCATTAAAATCGTAAAGGATATTGGCACTGTAAACTAGTATCAGACAATATATCACAAAGCAGTCACTCTGGTGAGGTAAAATGATATTCTGGATGAACATCAAAATTGTATCCAAATGTTTTGCAAATCATTGAGTCAATAAAGAGTGATGTAAAGTAATTTGTTTTTACCATTGAAAACTGGTCATTTTACCTCTATTCAGATGTATTTTGATTAAATAATGCCTGACTATTTGGAAAGAAATATTAGGTAAAGGCATCCTTATATTCAGAAAAGGTAATAATTGAATCAATAGTAAACTTAATCTATATTTTAGCTAAAATAATTTATATATTAAGTATGTCATTACACTGAAAATAGTACAAGTCTGGGGTTGGAGATTTAGCTCTGTTGTTCTGGCACCTGCTTTGCAAGCTCAGGATCTAAAGTTTGATTTTCCGTTACCCCATACAACAATGCACTGCAGTGTTACTAACACCCACAAGCAATCAGTACCATATACCACAGTTGCTGGGTGTGGTTGCTCAGGCCTGTTATCCCAGCTCTTGTGAGGCAGAGACAGGAGGATTGTTGAGTTCTTGGCTGAGTTCAAGACCAGCTTGAACTATGAAGCAAGACCCTGTCAAAAAAAAAAAAAAATTACAAGTCTTTATAATCCTCAATGGAGAAAAGATAGCCTCTTTAACAAATGGTGCTGGAAAAACTGGGCTTTAGCCTGCCAAAGACTAAAGCTAGACCTAAATCTTTCACCATGTACCAAGCTAAAATCAAAGTGGATAAGAGACTTAAATATTAAAACAGACATTCTAAACCTGCTGCAAAGCAGGTTAGGTAGAACCCTCAGAGACATTGGCTTAGGGAAGGACTTCTTGATTAAAACCTCTGTAGCATAGAAATTGACTGAAGAAATCAGCAAACGGGACCTCATTCTTTTAAAAGGCTTCTGCACAGCAAAGGAAACCACCAACAGAACAAAAAGGCAACCAACAATGTGGGGAAAAATTTTTAACAGGTGTTCCTCAGACAAGGGGTTACTATCTAGAATATATAAAGAGCTTTAAAAAAATCAGGCCACCCAAATTTAAAGACCCAATTCAAAAATGGGCATCTGAAAATAACAGATATTTTTCAGAGGAAGAAGTAAGAGCAGCTAAGAAGTATATGAAGAAATGTTCAACATCATTAGTCACTCGAGAGATGCAGATGAAAACAACACTGAGATTTCATCTCACTCCACAAAGAATGGCTGCCATTTCAGAATTAGCCATCAACAAATGTTGGCGAGACTGCGGAGAAGAAGGAACCCTTCTATACTTTTGGTGGGACTGTAGACTCATACAATCCCTGTGAAGATCAGTTTGAAAATTCCTCAAAAAGCTAGGATTGGAGGTTCCATTTGACCCAGCCATCACTCTGCTATTGTATATACATTGCTGTTTTTTTGTATATACACAAAAGAATTAAAAGACTCATATCACAGTGACATATGTGCACCCATGTTTATAGCAGCTCAGTTTGTGACTGCTAAATCTTGGAAACAATACAAATGTCCATCAACTGGAGACTGGATAAGAAAGCTATGGTTCTTCCGCAGAATGGAGTATTATTCTGCCATAAAAAATGTTAAGTTTGAATCATTTATACTTAAATGTATATACCTTGAGGACATCCTCATAAGTGAAATAAATAGGTCACAGATTGGTAAATATTGCATCTTTTCTCTGGTATGAGAAAATAAATATTTAAATGAGTTATAGAATTGTATGTTACATACTGTGAAATAGAAAATACTCAAAGTGAAATGAGGTGAAGGGGAAAAATAATGAGACTATAACAAAAAAGTAAGGAAACAAAGTTTATGTATACAGGGGGTGGAGGTGGTAGGGTGGGTAGGGCTGTGGGAAAAAATGAGAATTAAATTGTGTCATATACTGGTACAAATTCTCATCATTGAGTGCAATCATAATGTGTACATGCAATGTACCAATAAAGATTTCAGGTACAAAAATAATGCCCAACAAACTCATAGGTGTCATCTCATTGATAGCAAAAAGCCTGTGCAAAAAGACAAGTCACTTTAGGTGAGAGATAAATGTGTCTGCATAATGGGCCATCAGCACAGAATACATTACAATTCCCTCTTCTAATATATTCTTTTATATAGAAAAAAATAGAGATACACACATATTATATATATGGAAGATAGAGTATATTAAATTTATATACATTATATATTTTGTATCATTTTATTTTAAAACATTAAATTATTTTCATAGTCTTTCAAAAAATAATGTAATAGCTGATGATCCAGTTCAGTTCGATAGCACCCGCCTCATAGATAAAGGCCCTGTTTTTCATCTCCAGAAACACACACACACACACACACACACACACACACACACACACTGAGGGGTCTGAAGGGAGAAGCTAACTTGAACCGTTGAAGCTAACGTGAACTATCTCTAGTTCACCCAGAAAAACGAGGTGATAATGCCAAGCAGTGACACTGAGAGTAAAAAACAAAACAAAAAATATATAAATAAATACAAAATGAAGTTATTCAAAGTAACAACCCTTAGAGAATAAAATAATTACATAGATAATACTGTGACTGAAATTGAAATGTTATTGATCACTAAAATTAATCTTGAATTTTCCCTCTTGTCTTTGACACTGTTCACTTTAAAGAAAATCATAACTGAGTTTAACTGTAGATTAACAAAGCCTGTAAGATGTTACCCACTCCCCTGCCCATCCCATTCCTGGAGGCCTGTCCAAGAATACTTATTTTGCAAGATAAATAATTAATTTAACTATGTGAACTACTTTTGATTTTCTTTTACTTTGAGATTAAAAAATACTCATTGATAAATCTTTTGTCCTTCTAGTAAATAAATATAAGAAATGTGTCACAACAAATTAAATTTACTTCCATGTGCAAACACATTTATCTCATAATTTCAGTGAGAAAAAAAATAAATGAGAAAATACATATTCAGGTCCCTTTGTTGGCACACTGACAGAATTTGTCATGGACAATTCAAGACCTTTAATTTAAGTGCTGTAAATTTTAAAAGTTCTGATATTGTGACACAGTTTTCCAAAACTTGTTTTCTGAAAATGCTGTATTGTTTTAGAATTTGCTACCATCCTTTCTGTCTTCCCATCAATTGATCAACAAAAACATAGCCAAAGCATTTTGTTCTTTGTACAGATAAGAGGAAGCAAGGGCTCTGATAAATAAAATTCATGATTTCAGGAAAGACTGAAAAGTACCTGCAGAAATTATTTGAAAGACTGTCATCCCAGAAACTGGTCAAAAGAAATATGTGGGCACTCCTTTTGACGTGTATACAGTTTTTCTCACAGCGGATTTTGTTTCTGCATGATGTTCAGAGCAGATGAACATAGGGGAACAATTTCTACCTTTCTTGAGCATAAAGATAAGGTAGCAATTAGAAAACTTTTAGACTTAAAATGTGTCACAAATAACCTGATTACAAATGTTTCTATATGCAATGAGATTATTTTCCAGTAAATGGCTCAGAACTTGAAAATATAATCTGTCAATGATAGATGTAATATACTTGATTTAGCAAATGTAAATAAGGCCCAAAATGTATAATAAGTATTGTGAAATAGGAAGAAACTTTCAAAGGCTAAAGGGAAACTGAGGGGGGAGAGAAAGCAGATAAGTGAAAGGAAAATATTGATAGTAAAAAAGAAAAAATAGAAACAAAGCTTATGAATATAACAGTGGAGAGGCTGAAGAGAAAAGAGGACAATGAGAAAAATAATTACTACAAATTCTCAGTAATGAATGTGGTCATAAAATATACTTAAAATGTGCCAATAAAGTAAAAAAGAGAGAAAAAATATCACATACAATCCTAGTTTATTTAAGCATGCCCAAAGCAATTAACAATATGTTACATTTGGGTGAAACCATTCAACACAAATTCTATCATAATACAAAATATACAGTATTGAAAATAGTGTGTATACACAAATGTGGATTTTTTTGATGTAAGATATGAAAACGTATAACACAATAGCCTGAAAGTACTGGTAACATAAGATACTATAAAGTATTGGTTGTTTATCGTGTGTGTGTGTGTGTGTGTGTGTGTGTGTGTGTGTGTGTGTGTGTGTGTGCATGTGTATACTCAGGGACTGAAATGAGAACCTTGCACTTATCAGATAGGTAGCAACATCACTGAGCTACATCCTGGCCCTTGGTTTTTTGTCCAAGTGATTGCTTCTTCCACTGGACCTGTGGCCCACTGACCCCACACAACAACCTCATAATGTGCAGTTGACTAGAGTATCAAAGCTCAAATATAGTTCCTTCCGAGTGCATGCCACATGTAAACCATCATAAAATTTTTTAAAAATTGTACATTGAGCCATCTGGACTTTTTACAGTTTATAAATTTGATCATATTACATTTTAAATGAGAAGAAAGTGATCTTAAATATATTCATAGTAAGCTTCAGGGAGCAGAGGAGAGAGAAAGGAAAATCCTCCTTGGGTAAATGGTGTAAAGTCCAAAATATTCAAATAGTGAAGAAGAGGAAGAAGCAGAAGCAGAAGAAAAAGAAGAGGGAGAGGGAGAGAAAGGAGGAAGAGAAGAAGAGAAAGAAGAAATAATAAGAAGCATTAGATAAAAGTTTCTGATCTCAGTTGCTCATATCAAAATGTCAAATATGTTTATGTTAATAAATAGAAAAATGCTGTTATATTAAAAGCCATTGTTTCTATGTTGTGCTGTTCCCCTGAAATTTAATAACTTACTAATCTTGTAACATCTTCCTGGTACTCTATTTAATGCATCTAATTTTTAATATTCTTTTGAATTTATTACCTTATTTGTAGCCATTCGTACTTGACAGCTATGAGCAAAATTAAATTATATTTCCAGGTTTTGTAAATTTCAATATACCATTGGTTATTAAACTATGTCATTGTCTTCAAGATTACGGATCTGGGTGTTCAATGCAGTCAAACTTAGACTGTGTCCAGAGCTTCACTGTGTGTGGAAATAAAGTCTTCTAAAAGCAGTTTTACTTGGATTTTATGTATTTTAGCCACTGTTCAGAAACAACTGTTTTCAAAAATTTATAATCCTATCATTGATATAATGTGCATAAGTTATTCCAAGTATACTTTGGCACACAATAAAGAAGAAAAAATATGTAAGTATGGATGTGCCTGATCATTAATGACAGCAGAATAAAATATTCAAATACAAACTTATTATAGACTTCCATTTTATGTGCTAGATAACATTGAAAATGTTGCTTATGTTTTATGCCCTTTGGTATTCTCATCCATGAAATGGAAATCTATTATTTATCATTTATTATTATTATTATTATTTATATTACATTAGTTGTAGTACCTCTAAAGTAATACTTATGTTTGATTCAAACAATCATTTGAAATACAAGAATATTTAACCATATATTTCATAATATATGGTAATAATATTCAGACTACATAATATGTGAACCATTTTTCATTTGGATTAGATAACTTATTAGCTTCTAAAACTACGATCAGCACTTTGATCCCTTTCCTATTTTAATTCTTATAATGTTCTTTATTTCCTTTTTTAATTCAAATTCCAATAATTTTATAATAATTATTGCAAGTCACTTCATTTATCAAAATAAATCTAGTGCTTCTTTGATTTACAGATGGTTCTGCTTTGGGAAAGTTCCCTCTGTTTGTTTGTTTTGGTTTTTTTTATCTTTATTGGTACATTAAATATACACATCATGATTGCACTCCATAATGGGGATTTGCACCAGTATAAGACACAACTTAATTCTCATTTTTTCCCATAGCCCTACCCACCCTACCACCCCCCATATACATAAAATTTGTTTCCTTACTTTTTTGTTACAATCTCAACATTGTCCCCTTTCACCTTATTTTACATTGAGCATTTTCTATTTCACAATATATAACATACAATGCTAGGACTCATTTACATCTTCATTTT
>PVIR01035087.1:0-16727 GCA_004026965.1 Petromus typicus | reverse complement strand
CCAAAGAACGTCATGAGCTGTTCTTTGAGGCCAGATTTTCATCCTACGATTCTCTGAGAATAGTTCCCATATTGTGAAAGAGATGAGTATCTGGTCCAATGAGTCAAGAGGGATACAAGTGCAATCTATTTGGGGAAAAGAGCCATGGTCTAGCGGCTAAAGAATGAGAAGCTAGTTTTTATCCTGGACATGGCTCTTAACTTCTTGCCTCAAGCAAGTCATTTAATCTTATGTTACAGAAACCATCTGCAATGTTACAACTGCTTCAGTGCTAGGTTGTTCCCAAGATTTATGGTTCGAATGTGCTTTAGATTTGAATTCAAAGTGTGTAATAACGTGGTCACAATGTGCTGTTGTCAGTCTTTGTGATTGAATTTGGGAAACCTGGAGCTTTTTTGCATTTTGTTTCTATGAGACACGCGAATCCTCTGCAAAGCATTCTGATCACACACATTTAAAACCCCTCGGCATTATCCCTGTCTCTTCTGCCTCTTTCATCCCAGGCAACCGAAGCTTTGGGTTCCTTCTGTTCCTCTCTCCTCTTTGTCTCACTTCAGTATCTATTTTCACACCAGACCTTACATTTAGAAATTTGTCATCCTTTCTTTCCTATAATAACTCTTATTACCTCTCATCTTCCTTTTACTTCACTTTTTCAGCTTTTTTCAGTTTTTTAAAATCGTAGGAGAAAGTTACATTTGTGGACTTGGGCATGATTTCTTGCACCAGACATGACCAAAAAACTCTTTATTTTAGCATCTAACAGAGCACCCAACACATACTACATGGTCCATAAATACTTTCGCACAAAATGAATGAATAGTTGATCCTTCACAAAACAAATCAAGTATACAAATATAAAATGTGACTAAGGGAGGCCTACTTATCAGGATAATGGAAGTTACAATGAAGTTACAGAGGACTCTATTTTGTGAGAAATACACTGTTTTGTCTGCCTGGAATGCTCCGGCCTTCCACCCAGGGCTTTTGTCAGTTCTTTGCTCCTAATTATTTCATTATAGTCCTCTGGGACCTAGCTTAGGATCTTATTCCAGGAAGGTCTGCCTGAACATGTAAGGCAGAGCCAGGGTTTCTCTGCACTTCCACAGCACAGCCACTGAACTCTTGCTTGTCTCAGGGGATGTTTACTCTGGCTTCTTTTCCCTGTTCCAGTAGGTGGAGCTATTTTGCATTGGGCCTCAGGTGTCTAGACAGGGTCCCAGAACATGGAAGGCAAGTAATGCATGTTTGTAGAATGAGCAACTAAAGTTGGTTTAGATTTCTTTTGAGAAAATGGGTGTGTGAGAAGGCAGGCTGGAAGCCTTTCAAAAGAAGGAGGGCAAAGATACTAGGGGATATTATGAGAGTGAGACCACATCTAAAGGCCTCATGAATTTTCAAGAGATGAGTGAGGCATGCTCCAATCAAGCAGCCAAGGAGTGAAGGGTGAGAAAAACATAGCCCATTTCTCTAGATTATGCTAGCACATACAATCTGGCTTTTCTCACCCACTGTGTTTTCTGTTCCCACCATATATTGTAGTTCATATTCTTATTAGTCAGTTTGTGCTACTACAGCAGACTACTGTACCTTAGGTGGCTTATAAGCAACTCATTGCCTTCAGTCCTGGAGGCTGGGAAGATCAAGATCAAATTGTTACTGGATTTGGGCCAATATCCCATTCTGTCCTCATTTGCTAGATTGGGTGAGGGAGATATTGGGTGCCTCTTTTGTATGGACCTTAATCCTATTCATGAAGCCTTAACCTCAGTGATCTCTGAAAAGGCCCATCTTCAAAACTCATCACCGTAGAGATAAGGTTTCTCCATATTTTCAGAAAGAAAATGTGTGAAAAGAATGTGAATGGTCGACTGCACAGCAAACTTCTGGTGTCTCCGGGTTCTGTTTATGAATGACACTGTAGGCCAAATGCCCAGGAAGGAAAGACTTGCTGTCTCCTTGGCCAGTGTTTTCTGATGGCTTCTTTCTGGAAAAGGTGAACTATCTGTCATGGGTGACCTATATTCTGGAGAAGATTTTTCTGGACAGTGATTACAGTTGTTTTTGCTATAAATTTCTAACTAAAGACTACAAACCCTGTTCTCAGAAGGGTTCACTTTTAGAGAAGCGTAGTTTACATCTAAACTGGCAGAGGTGCCTAACTTCTTTTTTGATCATCATTTTCTTTCCTTATGTGTCAAAGTGCTATGCACTCCCTGTAGCTGCTTGGGGTCTAGTTTGCTGTCACATGCCCACACTACCTATGTAAAGTCGATTGGCCCCCAGGCCCAGTAATCTGGAGAAAAGGCCATATTTGACCTCACCAGGGATCCCATCATTTTGTGCATCAGCATGTATCTTCCTTTGAGCTAATGCATAGGTTTAAATTTTTAGCTCACCTGTACATTAATTAGTTACCTATTTTCCAAAGCTTTAGATGACAGCAGCTCAGGGATCCTGCACTGTGAGACAGGCATTTTAGAGACCAAACACTCAGAAATTTGTTTTGGAGCTCCATTGATTTTTCTGACATTTTTTAAAAATGAAATTTCCTCCTTTTCAGAGGACTTGAAAAAGTTAAAAGCAGATTGCAGAGACACATTGACAATTGGGTTTAAAACCATGTTTCTAGTCCCTAGTCATAATCAAAAATCATTTGCATCAAAGAATACAAAGACAGATAAAAATCCATGAAAATAATCAATTCTCTTTCAACTTGCATTCTTGTTCCTAGTGTGAGGCCCTAGGCCTCATTCCTAATGCCATGGGCACTGTGTTCTTCATTAACTTGGAAGAAAAGTTCTCTGGGGCCTACCCTGCTGTCCTAGTCCTGCCATTGCACCAGTGGTACCAATAGTACTTGGGAATGTTTGGATTGGCTTATCCAGCTGTTCAGCTAGGCAGTGATTTATGTGTACAGATATGGATTTGATCACTAAGTCAGAAATTCCCTTGTGGAACAAAGTGAAGGTAGAACAGTGTGTATGTTTGTGTGTGTGTATTCGTGTGTGTGTGTGTGTGTGTGTGTGTGTGAGAGAGAGAGAGAGAGAGAGAGAGAGAGAGAGAGAAAGTGGTACAAATGTGACTCATGACTTTTACAGAGCTTAGTGGGAAAAACTCTTTTGTGTGAACTGAGGTTACACAGCCTAGCTAAATCAAGAGTTTCTTGACTGTGGGCCACAGTTCTGTTTGGAGAGGCCTGGTGTAGAAAGAGCGAATGCATTTTAAAACAAAAAAGACTCGGACTCCCCTTTGAGCTGAGTCATTTTCTCCTTGTAGAAGAATATGATCTTGTGAAAATTTTTAACCCTTCTGATTCTGTTTCCCCACTTATAAAGTAGGAATAATACCTATCTGGCTAAAGTGTTTTCAGCTCAAGTAGAATTAGATTTTTAGATTGTCAGGAACATAATAGCCATAAATAAAGTGAAAATTATTACAATTTTGATGGACATTGTTCTAAATAGTACAATGTTCACAGTCTGTCCAGAAGTGTGAAAAGCACAAAGCACAATCATTCTGTTGTCTTTTCTGTGCCTGGTACTAGGGGGAGGAACTTTTGTAAATTATAAATTATCCCACTTAATCCTTATGCAACTCTCAGAACTTAGGCACTATTTCTGTCTCCATTTTACAGAAGAGCAAAGAAAGACTTGGGATGCTTCATAATTTTCTCACATAGTGAATGGTGCAGTTTATATTCAAATCCAGCAAGTCTTATTTTAGAACCTTCCTTTTTAGCCAGTACAATTAACTGATTGAAGAATTGTAATAAGTACATATTTGGAAAATTATGAAAAAAGGAAGAAGGGAGAAAGGGAGGTAGGGAAGAAAGGAAAAAGTAAGAATGTAATTAGGTTGCAAAATTTGCTATTTAAATTACTTTAAAACATGCAGTCTGTAAAAGAAAAAATGTTGAAATTGCTAGTAGGCAATAAAAGTGTTGTGGATAGCCACTTTGGATAGAACAGAAATACTCTTGCCTTTAGACCAGTCCTATAGTTAGCTGTAAAAGAAAACTCAGGACTATAAAACAGGCAACTATATTCTCAAACAGGTCTCTGAATCTGAAGGTCATTTGCCAGTCCTTTGGGCCATTGTGTGATATTCACTAGGCTGTAACATTATTACAAGTCCATGCCATTAGGTTATCAGAACTGAAATGAAAAAAGTGGACATTATTGTTAATTTTAAATCAAATTTGTGAAAGTATTCATTAAATAGAATATACTACATACATTTAAACTATAGATTTTATATGTTTGGATAGTTGTATATACCAACTACCATCAAAACTATCAACCACTATCAAAATCAAAAGTGTACAGCACTTGCATCACTCTCAAAATAGTCCTTGTGTTTCTTGCACTTCATTCCTCCCTGTCAACCTGATCACAGGCAACTACAGATCTACCCATTGTTGTTGTAAATTAATCTGTGTTTTCTAAATTTTACATCAACTGGGTCACATAATAAACATGTTTTTTTCTCAGGCTTCTTTTATTCAACCTACATAGTGATTTGGAGTTTCTCTTATTTATCACGTCATAGGAGCTCACTTCTTGCTGTTGGTGGTAGCATTCCGTCATGTGCATAGCCCTTATCTTGTTCATCAGTTTACCTATTGTTGGATATTTGGTTTGCCTAGTTCTTTGCTATGATGGATATTCTTGAACATTTATGCACAAACTTTATACTGGTATTTTTTTTTCTCTTGGGTGAATATACCAGGAGTGAGTCATAAGTTAGGTGTTTTTTTAAAAAAAAATTTAAGAGGGCTGGGGATTTAACTCAGTGGTTCTGATGCCTGCCTCACAAGCCCAGGCTCCTATGTTCAGTCCTCTGGGACCATAAACAACAGCAGCAACAGCAACAAAAACAAACAAAAAATAACCTTAAGAGATTTCAGATGGTCTTATCATTTTATATTCATACTCAAAGTATATGGGAGTTTCTTTTATTTCACCTTTTCACCAATACTAAGTATTATCATTTTTTTTCATTTAAATTATTTCAGTAGATATGAAAAGTATCTCATTATGATATTGGTTTAAATTTCCCAAAGGACTGATGATATGGACAATCTACTTGTATGCTTATGAAACACTTATACATATTCTTTGCAAGTGTCTATTCAAATCTTTTGAACACATTTTATTGTCTTCCTTTTGATTTCTTTATTGCCTTTGTATTGACTTCCTTATATATTCTGGATACAAAACCTTCAAACATAAATGTGTATATATGATTTTGTCTTCTAATCTGTGTCTTTCTCTTCATTTCTAATAGTGCCTACAGATAAATATGTTACTATTTTTGATAAGGTTTTATTTAACTTTTTCTTTTACAGTTCATATTTGCCATATTCTAAGAAATATGTGCCTCCTTCAAGATAATATAGATTTCCTTCTTTGTTTTCATCCAGAAACTTTATAGTCTTAGCTTTTTAGGTTTGTGATTCATTTTGATTTAATTTTACATATGCTATAAAGTATATTAGTAATGTATTGTTGTATAAAACTACTCCACGATTCAGCAGCTTAAGTCAAAAAGATATATTACTTCACACAGTTCCTAAGTGTCAAGGGTCTGGGAGTGGCTCCCTTGGACTTTCTGACTCAAGATCTTGTGAGGTTGTAGGAAAGCCTTGGATGTGGCTGTAGTCTTCAGAAGACTGATCAAGGCTGAAAGGTTCTCTTGAAGGATGACTGACTCCCGTGGCTGTTGGCAGAAGTGCTCAGTTTCTCAACGTTTCTAAAAGGCTGAGTGTCATTGTAACTTTGATTCTAGCTTCCTAAGAACAAATGAACTAAGCGAGAACTAGGATGGAGGAAACCAAGATATCCCTTATAACTCAATGTCCAAAGCAACCCAATATCACTTCTACCATATTTTATTCATTAGAAGTGAGTCTCTCAGTCCGACCAGTCCAGACTTGATGGAAAAGGGAAGAATTTGTGTTGTTTTAAGGGAAGAGGATCAAAGAATTTGTGGAGAAATTTTGAACCACAAAAAGAGATAAAGCTCAAAGTTTCTTTCTTTGCTATGGAATATCCAGTTATCTTTTGTTAAAATGCTTCTTTCTCTGTGGTTGGCATTATTAGTTTTACTTTCTTTTCCAGATGAATATCATTAATTATAATACTTCAAAGGCAAGTTGAAAATTTTTAAAAATTCAAGCCTATAGCAAAAGTTTATTAAAAATACATAAATGAAAAATTCAAATGATGGTATTAATTTTGAACAATATACTTTATGCCAGTTTACATTTTCAATTTTCAATTGCAAATAGTTAATAAAATCTTGGAGGATTAATGTTCGATGAAATCTAAGATATTAAGTAATTTATCTCAGTTTTCTGAGTAGAGAAGCAGAAGTACTCGCAGACCGAATGGCTCAGAACATAATGTAATGTCGAGGAAGATCTGACAATATTTTGTGTCCTAATTTAATAACTTTTATGATATGTCAAACATTGAAAAGTCATTGATGTGAAGTTATAATCTTGATCACTGAAATTATCATGTCAAAATCCACAATGGCTTTTTAGTTTTATTAGTTATATTTATGTGGTCTTCCCTTCATTTCTTCCTTTATTCCCTATTCTTTCTGTTTCCTTCATTCATCTTCACTTACTCACTGTTGTATTCCCAAAACTGTACTAAATACCTTCATAGGTCAACTGTTGGTCCAAATATTTAGGACATACATGTTAGAACAATATCATTGCCACAAAAAAGCACAGAGTCTGTCTACTACTTATGAGCACCAACATACTTCTTTCTGTGAAATATGCTTTTGGGTTCAAAATCATTGGACTATCAGGTCATCACCCAGAAATCAAAACCTTTGAGAAAAAAACAGAGTATCCTAGAATCACAGAGATTACAAATGCATACCAGAACTCCAGGAGGTGAACTATAGAAAAATCCAGGTCTCCCATTTCCAGGATGGGTTTTCTCTCAACTTCTCCATCATCATTTTTTATTTAAAAAAAATCTATAAGAAATTATCAGGACTTTTGGGAACCAGTGAAGAATTTTTCCCTGTTAGCCTCCTTGATTGAGGTATGTGTTGAGTACTCAGGTATACTGTTAGGCATTTGAATTGAAAACTGATGACTTACCCTGGCCTTGGAACAAAGGTGCTTTGGAAGAATACAGGAGAAGATTTTCTCCTCTTCACAATGACAGCCTACTTCCACAGGACACCTGGACCATATGAAGAAGCTTCATTCCATGCCTTTTAGGGTTTGGCCATTGACCACTAATGAACCACCACAAAACAGTGAGATTTCATTTCTTCTTCTTTTCTTATAAAGTAAACAAAGACTTTTAGGTAATCTCATTCCTGGTCTCACAAAAAGGAAGTCTACCTCCACAGTTGCTGTAGTCCTGTAAAGGCACAAACTCTTCTCAGGGCAGCTCCTATACTGATGATGAACAGCAGTGGCAGCTTGATGGTTGGGCCAGTAGCAGAGGCTGCTCTGAGGGAAGTTAGACTAATGACAAAAAAATTAAAGGTCAATTAGCCAGATTTGTTTTTCACTGAATAGAATGAGAGTAGAGACAAAAAAATGGGAGGCCGGGGAGTTAGCTCAGTGGTTCTGGAGCCTGTCTTGCAAGCGCAAGGGTCTGGGTTCAATTCCCTGGTAACCATATACCATATTGGGTGTGGAGACACACACCCAGCAGCAATCAGTACCACATACCACAGTGCCGGGCATAGGTGGCTCATGCCTGTAGTCCCAGCACTCGGGAGGCAGAGACAGGAGGATTGCTGTGATGTGAGTTTGAGGCTGAGCTCAGGGCCAGCCTGAACCACAAAGCAAGACCCTGTCTCAAAAAAAAAGCAAATAAACAAACAAAAAAAGAAAATGGGAATACAGTTTCAATATGATCTTTGGATTTTTATTAGTGCGTTTGTGGGTGCAACTCTCCTTTGAAAGGAGGCAGCTTTTCCTCTGAGAAGAGTTTGCAATATCTTGTTTTAAAGGGCATTAAAGGATTTTAACTGAATTAACCAGCCATGAAACTTAGTTACAGACAGAGACTGACTGGCTGATGTAGGGGAGACAGGAATCTTTCAGATGGGTACTGTGCGCTAACAATCAAGGAGAGAATGAAGTCTGAGGCTCTGCAGCTGTAAATGAAGCTAAAATCAATATGGAAACCATGAAGTTAGGATACTGCTCTGCCACTGCTAAACAAGGGGCAGCTTGCACTCTGGCATCAGTGGTCCTGGACTAGAATGGCCACCACCATGGTCTCCGGAAGACTGCCAGAGTCCTTTGCCTTTCTTAAGTCAAAGCCCAGGCATATAAGTCAGATGAACCAGGTCATGTGACCATGGACTGTTTCATGTGTAAGTTAGCTTTGTGTTACTACCATGAAATATCTTTGTACAGAGAGTAGGTTTATTTAATTTACAGTTTTGGAGATTTAAAGACATAGTAGATTAAGGGATTAGTTCTAGTAAAGGTCCCCCTAGTTATAGTCATATCATTTTGAATAGCATTGGTGGGAATTGGAGTGAACAAGTGATTATATCTTCATCCAGAAGGGATAAAGAGATTAAAGAGGTGTGTGTGTGTGTGTGTGTGTGTGTGTGTGTGTGTGTGTGCGCGCACATGCACACACACACGCGCAAGCATGCCAGTCTCACTCCTTTTCTAACAGTCTTCTTTCAAGAAGTCAAGGAATTGGATGTGAACTACCTTTCTAAATCAAACATTCTTGGTGATTTAATGGCCACCTACTAGGCTGCAGTTATGAAAAGTTCCACCACTTTGTAAGAGAACTAGGGCTTTTATAAACTATGGGCCTTTAGGGAACATTCAACATTCAAACTATAGCCCTGGGAAAGTAAGTACTGTACAGTACATGGTATTGTTAGTTTCTAAGTATGAAGTAAGTTCTCATTCTTTTCAAAACTCAGAGATAGAGGCTAGTGAACAGGAATGGGTAGTGTCCTCACTAAATCTAGGGAAGATCAGAAACTGGAAAAGTCCCTTAAGAAAAAACTTCACTAAATTGAAAATTAAAGTTTCTGATGAGGAAGAAGAGAGGATAATTATAGAGTCTACATGTTGTCTGGGCTCCCCTGAGACCAAGTAGATCAAAAGCCCTAGGAGCGAATTATGTATTAACAGCTCATCCTTGGTGATTTTACTGTGTACCTGGGATTCAGAATTACTCGATTACACCCAAGGGCACCTGCAGAAAAGGGACAGGTGGTCTCTAAGCTCACGGTGGCAGGTGCTGGGAAGCAGGGTCACTCCACTGCCTCTGTAAGCATGCCTGGCATTTTTCTGATCCAGAGCTTCTGAGTAACAGTGGGAATCGCCTTGTAATTCACTGGCATTTTTAAAGGCCTACCATGATGCATATGTGAGTCTTTTTAAAGCTTTAAAAACACTGTGGGGTGATTAATAAAAGATCTTTTCTTCAGGCAGTGGAGAGGAAGTGGTCATGTCAGCCACTGCGAAGTGCTGGAGAGGTGTGGGGTAGGTCTGGAAACCAGAGCCAGAGGCCACTAGCGCGCTGATTTGTTCCAACACGAGGGAGCCATTCTATTTGAACGCACTGAGAGAGAGGAGAGTGAGTGAAGCCTCTAGTTGAGCATTAGAAAGTTCCAGTCCACACCTGAGTAAGACTCTTCAAGAAGCCTGTTCAGGACCCTTGGAGGGAAAGAGAGGTCTATGGGCTGGACGCTTCTGTCCCACCTCAGTGAAACCTTGGCACATTTAGGAAAGACTTAAAACTCCGGATACCTTCTGATTTGTTTAAGAACACTACCTTAGTGCATTTCACAGCTATAACAAAATATCGATGATTAAATAACAGAAATTATTTCTCATTTCTAGAGGCCAGAAAGTCCATGGTCAGGGGCTGTGAGAGATAGTGTCTCGTGAGGCCCCTTCCCTGGTTGCTTCCTGGTTCCAAAGTCCTCATTGGTAGAAGGAGCAAAGGAGCTCCTGGAGCCTCTTTTATGAGGGCACTAATACCATTCATGAAAGTACTGCCCTCATGATCTTCTCTCCCCCCAAGTTCTCCACCTCTTAATAGCATCACCTCGGCAGTTAGGATTTCAACAGTGAATTTACAAGGACACATAAGTCACAGTAATTACTACCTGCATAGAAAGGGACATGGAATCAAAGTGAATTTCTACAATGCTAAACCCCCTCCTTAATTTCAGAAGAGATGGAGATGCAGGAAAGTAAGTAAACAAAGAATGTGTATCAAGGATCCAGTATTTAATGGAAATGTCAGAGGCAGGAAGTATCATTACTTGCTTTCCAAGGTAGACAACTTCGAGGATGTTTTTGGAGTGAGACGTGGAGGCCTTGAGTGTGGTGAGGTGTCTGAACAGCTCGCCCTGGCTGGCCACGCTCCCTCATCAGTCTCTGTTTGCTGGTTATGAACGTGATGGATGAAACCACTGCTAGTAATGCTGCTGTCTCTGGCCTTTGCTGCCCTTTACAGCAGCTTGAATATAACCTTGAAGTGAAGTCTCTAATGAGCACCACGCTGATCAATGCTTCCCATTGAACTGTTTGTGAAGCCACTCCTCTTCTCCCAGGTCCAGGGCTGCTTATGTCCTCTTTTGAAATGTGAGAAAATGGTGCTGGAACTAACAATGACATTAGGGCCCTTCCAAGTGTTGGTTTATATTCTTTGAGTAAATTATTGTCTGTAAGAGCAATTTGGAGGATTCATAGAAATGCTTGATAATAATTAAGTGGCTATAACAAAGACTATTATGATTGCTGGATCTTTTAAATGTCTTTTTCTGGAAAGAATGAATTTCATAAATTGAAGTAGGGGAAATGAAGGTTCAAAAGATGCAAGATTTTCTTTGAGCTTTAGAGTAATAAGGTTTGTGTTTGGTATATAGTTTAATAAAAATTTATTGACTACCTAGTAAGCTATGTTGCTACTTAGATGAATGTTTCAAATTGCCCTCTTCCCAATTCTTGTAGAATTGATATTAAAGGAAGAGAGAAAACCATCAACAGTAAGGTAATGATAAGACTGCAAAAAGAACAGGATGCTGTGAGAGATAATGGCGAGGACATATGTCATGTCAGGTGATGTTTAAGCTGACATTTTTGTATGCAGGGCTGCATGTGTGTGTGCGTTGGAGTTGTTACCGATGCTTCTAAAGTACAGGTCAGAGATGGCCGCGTCCAAGGATGGAGGCTGAGAGGTACACTCTGTGCCAGTGTAAGGACAAAGTCCTTTCAGTACGTTGGAGGATCTGAAAATGCATTTTTTAATTAGAATTATTTAGGATTTTACCACTCATAGCCTCCTAGACAAGTGGCATAGATAGAAGCTGGGAGTCTATTAGGTTCAGAATCTCACCCCTTCGTATGTGCCATGACAGTAAAATATGTATTTTGATAAGCTGATCTATATGTGCAGTAAAGTTTGGGAAGCATTCAGGGAACTTGAGGATTCTTTGATTCTCAGATTTTGGTTCACTAGAACTGAGGTGAAACCCTGGAGACTGCCTTTCTAAGAAGTATCCCAAGTAATTTGGTTGCACATAGCCACGGTTTTCTTGTTAAACGTGCAAACAAACAAAACCTACGCCTAGGCCTCACCAGACTGGTTACACTGGGATATCAAGGAATGAAGGCTATACATTGGATGACGTGTGGGTACAATTTAGGACCACTTTGTTTGAGGACTGTAAGCAAGGAAGAGTTGTGGTCAGATCTTCATTTTTGATAGGCCTTTAATTTTTCAAGTCTTCTGATCCCATCAATAGTCCTTGATGATTTTACATGGAAATAATTGCAACATGTAATTCTGTAAATCTTGGCAAGAATATTTATTAATTAAAGAGCAGTTAGCTTCAAAAACTGATTTGACATCACACCACACAGTAGGTCTGAATAAAAACAATGCATTCTAGGTATATCTGGGAGGTAAGTGGAAGAAGTCAACTTGACAAAGAGCACTGATGTCTCTATGTGGAAGAAAATGATTATGTAATCTGTGTCCTCCTTCAAACTGCAGACAGGACTGGTGCCCCAGTAGGTTCCTGTCCACTTTTAGGAGCAACACAGCACAATAGATGAGCACATTCTGGGTGGGGACAGGATAGCTGGGACACATAGGCTTCTGTCACGGAGACAGTGTAGTGTATATTATCCTTATAACTGCTCTGGGAAATAAGATGGCTCATACTCTGATGCCAATTAACCAGTTGGTAAATCTCCACATTCCAGTGGAGCACACTGCCAACAAAGGTGTAAATATGGTAGACCACAAAGTCTAATGTTCATCAAAATCACCTAAATACCCAGACCCCGGCCGTGGGGTATCTAACTCAGTCCGTCTGATCATGTGGTTTGTGTCTTGGGTGAGAGTCATGAGTGGCTACCATGTCCCCCTGTCCAAATCCCCACAGAACCAAAGGATTTATTCCTTCAACTTATGCAGATGCAGTGGTCAAAATTTCTATTATCTGGGAGTATCCACAGTTCGAGAGCGCCTCCCTGCCTGAGAACTTACCCTTTCCCTGCAGAGTTCACATGCGGTGATTGGGGGATGCAGGGGTGGAAAGGGACTCTTCACCCAGAGAGACAATTCTGAAGGGCCATCCCAGTGTCAGTCATTTTGCAGTGGACTGAATACTTTGTCATGACTACTACATTCTGGGTTTTCCTAAACTCACGTATCTGGCCACACAGGAACTCTACTTTGACAGTCATCAGGAAAGAATTAGTTCATCAGTAGGTTTGATTTGGTTCAAATCAATGGATTTTCTATCCGTGGTAGGTGGGAACAAG
The DNA here is from genome assembly GCA_004026965.1 of Petromus typicus. NCBI lineage: Eukaryota > Metazoa > Chordata > Mammalia > Rodentia > Petromuridae > Petromus > Petromus typicus. The sequence goes on along the minus strand of PVIR01035087.1, from coordinate 3,922 downwards.
AGAGAGCATAATTTCAGGACTTCCTCATGGATTGCCTTGAAATACAGTGATTAGGGAGAAGATATTCCAGAGTCTGCTGGAAAGAGCAAAGCCTATGTCATACCTATACCAGTGGGCCAGGCCGAGCACTCTCTAGAGACTCTGCGTTGGAAGCAGATATGTCATTGTCTAGGCAGAAAGCACTAAAGAATTTGAAGAACAATTTGACCTGTCAGTGGTTGGCTGCAGCAGCTGCCTGAAAAGTTTTAATAAAGTACGGAAATGAAGTGGTGTAGATTCCTACAGTGTATGAGAAAGGTTACACATGCAAAAACTTCTACCCAGTCTGAGTGAAAAGCAATGTAAGGGAAGCTTCTAGAAGGACTAAGTGCCTGAGAGCAAAAAATAGGGCTAATCCAGGCAATGGGGAATGGAAGGGAGAGAAGTATGAATGCCAGGAGATAAGGTGAGCAAAACAGAGAGGTGAATAGGGAAATGTTCTGAAGGTCTCAAATTTTAAACTTATTCTGAGATATTGGACAGATTCTAAGCAACACTGATGATTGGATGCAGGTTTAAAAATGGTTATTCAGGTTGGAGGGATGGTTTGGGAATAAAAAACTAGTGAGGAAACAGAATTGTAGGTTCTGGCAAAGGTATAGAAAAGAGAAAGGAGAAGCAGACATCATCCAGAGAAGCTCAGGCTTCCTGAAACAGACAGGTTGGGTCTGAATTGCAGTTCTGTTACTAAGGTTGTGGGATCTTGAACAAGTTACTTAGTTTCTTAAAACCTGGGTTTCAACACCTATAAGATAGTAGAAAAGCATAAGACAGTACCTCCTGACCAAGTGCATGAGGGCTAAATCAGTAAATGCATAGAAGAGCATTACTTCAATGTCAGGAATTAATAACATTCTAGTGTTTACCATCGTTATTCCCTTGTGTAAAAGTAGAAGGGTGATGTATACAAAAATAATAAATTTTATGTATATGGGGGGGTGGTAGGGTGGGTAGGGCTATGGGAAAAAATGAGAATTAAGTTGTGTCTTATACTGGTGCAAATCCCCATTATGGAATACAGTCATGATGTGTATATGTAATGTACCAATAAAGATTTAAAATTTTTTTTAAAAAGTAGAAGGGTGATGGAGAACGAGAGCTGTCACCAGAAAAGCAGGTACTTGAACTATTGGAAAGAGAAGCTAAAATGTTGTTCAGAGGGTGAGCAGATAGGATCAGTTGGGTCATGCCTCTAACTTTGCTCTGATCTTCAGAGCATCCCTCTATGCATCCACCCATCTACCTGTTCATGCGTCCATCCATCCATCCATGCATCCGTTGATGTTTTTCCAGAGTACTTAGTATCTAGCTGCATCACATACACAAACTAAGTCCTCTCCTGTTTTCCTTATGAAATCAAACCTAGATTTTCGTTATATGGAAGCCATACTATCCCAGTTCATGTCCTCTTGACAGTTAATAGAGAAAAGTGAAGCTAAATATATTTTTCCCTCTTTTAAAATTGCCTGCGAAAGTGGAGGGTTGTAACTATCTGGGGATATGCAGATGCTGCTTGAAATTCAACACCTTTCAGCTGTTTTACTGAGAGGTTCTTCAAATCCGAAAAGCAAATGTGGAAATATTTGCAAGTGATCTTCTGTTGATATACAGGTGTTTCCAAAGTTCAATTAGTTGAGATTCTTCATTATTTGTTCAGTGTAATTTACACTGTTTTTTGCTTTGAGTACATTCAGGCACATTCTTTCTTGATTTGGGGGATATATAGACTATAAATGGGCTGACATGACCTGCTGTAAACCCTTTCCCTGTACTAGCAGGGCTTCTTATTCTATGCCTGCAAGTTTGGTTCTGAAATCTTTCTCTGGGAACCTGTACTGCTCTCTGTTGGCATAAGTGTAGCTTGTTTTAGCTTCATTTCAGGAACCTATGTGATGCTAATGATGTCAAATTTAATTATACTCAACAAAATTTTCAATTACTGAGTTATTGGTTGTGACAATATGCTGCTGTTACAATAATTCTGAACCAGTAAGCTGGCAGGAATTGAGAAAAGCAGATGATGTCTATCTTCATGGCTGAACTTTGCTTGCACCTAAGGAAGAAGGTTGGGAGACTAGAAACACACAGGAAGTTCTTTCACTCTGCGAACACCACAGCTTCTGCCCGTGTGGCCTTCCCAGCCTTCTGCCAGCTTTTTGAATCCTATTTATTTTTCAAGGATTGCTTAAGTGCCATCATTTTTATGGAGATTACTATCTTTTGGTGTCTTTCTACAACAGTCTGTCTATTGACTTTATGCTGGAGAAGGGAAAGGGAGAGATGAGGTTGGAAGTTTGAGTGAAATAAACAAAGACCAACTATTTGGGAACAAGTAATAGCAATTTATTCAGAGCTTGTATAGCAGATGTTCAATCAACATCACTTGCATTTGGGTAGAGACTCATAGGCAGGCAGAGGAGAGGTGGAGCGTTAGGGTGGGAGAAGGAACAGCTCAGACACTGTGGTAGGGGTTGTCAGGGGGGATGCTGACCAGAAGTAAGTGTCCTATGGGGATGGCTGGAGGACATATTTGGAGTGCCCTGGTTGATCCCACCATAGAATCACGGGTAAAAGTTAAGGAAACTGTCCATTTGTAATCCAGTCCTGGCCATTTGTAGTTGAGTGTTACAGGGGCTCCTGGTATTCTGAAGTCACTGTGAAAGACAGTGTCTGACTCCCAATGAGTTGTAGGCAATGGGGAGCTTCCTGACCAGATTTCCTGTCAAGGCTCCATTTTAACATACAAGTTGGCCATTGTCGATTTGCATATTCATTCTCTCACCAGTCAGGAAACTCCCACCCAAAATGGAGCACATGATAGGGCTGACGGAGGTCATCAAGAATAGAAAGGAAGGCATGAAAGAATAGGACTTGTTATCAGCTATGGTGAGGGAGGACTTTAAAGATCAGAGCAGAGGTTAAAACTCTGCTGCCACCAGAATGGCTGGATGTAACCCCAGCTCTTTTGCTTACCTATCAAATGTGAGCATGACATCCCTCAAGGGCAATGTCAATTGTTAAATGTAAATTATGGTGGTTATCACGTGTAAAGTGATGAGAACAGTATTTGATGCAAGTGATGTTGGCACCTCATAGCGAATTTGGAGGAAGTGCAGGCTTTGAAAAGACTGTGCAAGTTTGGGCTCTTGGCATTACTCAGAGGAGACTGGTTTGAGCCTCTGATTTGTGTATATTCAGAATACCACAGTGAATATACTTCCTCCTGTGTCTGTTGGCTTTTCTTTTAATTTTAATGTTGCTTATGCAAACTGGCAAATAAATTGTATGCATTAACATGTACAATAGAATGCTTTGAAATTTGTGCTCATCATTCAATGGGTAAATCAAGCTAATTGGCAAACACAGACATTACTTCTTATTTTTGTGATGAGAATATTTAACACACTTAGCTACATACCACTAGCTATAATCAGTATGCTGTGTCACAGATTCTTAGATTTATTACTTCTAAGTAAAATCCTTTGATCAGTCTCTCTCCATTTCCCCTTTCTTCCCGGCTCCTAGTCATCTCCATTCTATTTTCTCCTTCTACAAATTCAATGTTGTTAAATTCCAGATATAAGTGAGATTAGCCTACTTCATTTGACGTCTTCCAGGTTTATCCATGTTGTTGCAAATGACAGACTCTCCTTTTTTTCTGAAGGCTGAGTAGTGTTTCATAATGTATCCGTACCACATTTTCTTTATCTGGTTATCCACTGAAAAGCACTTATATTGATTCCACATCTTGGCTATTGTCAAGAGGGCTGCAGTGAACAGAGGAGTGCAGATTTCTCTTCAACATACCGAGTTCTCATACTGAAATACAAGACATTGCTGGATCATGTGGTGCCGATGTACATGTAGTACACAGGCAAATGTC
>PVIR01035086.1:0-16723 GCA_004026965.1 Petromus typicus | reverse complement strand
CTACCAGTCTGTCAAACACAGCCAAATGGATCGGCCCATCTAATTTTGTAGAAAACACATTATTCTTAAGCATTTTATACTGTGACACTGTGAAATTACCTGATTACAAGGTCCTGAAGATGTATACGCTGAAGGGTAAGAACCATCTTGCAAGGAAAAGTGTGCAAGAAATACTATAAGTTTTGCAAATGCACCCCTCGCATCTGCACTAGGGCATTCCAGAAATTGTAAATGTCTTAAAAGAAGGATCATTGTAAAGGAATATAATACATGATCAAACTGAATCACCTTAGACCCAGATTTCTTATGAATTTTTCCACAAAATTAAGGCTTGTTTACAACAGTCCATCAATGTAAAATTCATATGTAATCCTCACAATTTTCATTTAAACTTGCCCGTTCTGTATATGAAATTATCCCCCCCCCAAAAAATGTGGTTTTTTTCACATAATTTCTTGTTCTTCATGTTTTGTGTTTGGTTGTTTTGAGACAGTGTCTCCCTCCCCAGTTCACACTGGTTTCACCCTCACTCTATGGCCCAGGCTGTCTTAATATTCTAAGCTATTTTACCTACTCATCTCACTTTGGTATGAGGCATTTGATCACTTAGAGAACAGTAATCAACTACGCTAACATTAAAGATTCTACATATTTGTGGGGTTTTTTTGCTTGTTGTTTTGTTTTGTTTTTTGAGATAGGGTTTCACTTTTGTAGCTCTGATTTGGTCTGAGCTCACTATGTAGCCCAGGTAACCCTCTAATTCACAGTAATACTCCTTCCTCTGCCTCCTTAGTGCTGGGATTACATGTGTGTGCTACCTCTCCTAGTTGAATGTATTGTTTTTATCTTGTGGTTTTTCTTCTCTTTTTCTATTTTGAGAGAGGATCTCACACATAGTCTAGGCTGGCCTACAACTTGTAAGAATCCTCTTACCTCAACCTCCTGAATGCTGGGATTATAAATGTGCCTCCCTATACCTGGCTTTTATCTTTTGCTTGTTTTTTGGTGTGGGGTGGGGGAGAGTGGGTGCAGAATTCAAGACCTTGCCCTTGTGGCAATAGTCATGCCATTAAGTTAAATCCTTCACCCTGTCTTTTTCTTGACCTCAAATTCACCATGGAATTTTTTCTTTTTGTTTTTCTTTTGTTTTGTGATAGGGTCCCACTATGTAGTTCAGTCTGATCATGAACTCAGTGTCAATTTTTTGGCAATCCTCCTGCCTCTGCCTCCTGAGTGCTGGGATTACCAAGATGAGTCACCATTCCTGCCATTGTTTTATGTAGTTACTGGAGATCAAACTCAAGATCTTTCACTTGCACAGCAGGCACCAGAACTACTCAGATAAATCCTTAACCGTATTGTGGAATTTTTCAGATAAGTTTCTGGAATATCACAAAGGTACGTGTATTTAGGTCTAAAGAATTAAAGGGATGAACCCTGTCCTATAATAAGTAATGTAAACCATCCTTTAGTTTCCTTTATAGTGATTTGTTATATTATTCTACAGATTATATAAAATTCCTAGAAATCTGATCATACAACTGTAGTAAATAAGAATTCTCAAAGTAATGTAGAAATCAGGCAGTGCAATGATAATCACACCAATGACCCCAGGATTCAGGAAGCTGAGGGAGGAAGTTTTCCATGAGTTTAAGACAAGCCTGTGCCAATAATGTTTAAGACTGACCTGGACTATATAGTTTAATCTTTTTTTTTTTTTAGGTTTTTTGAGACAGGATCTGGTCTCACTTTGTGGTTCAGGCTGGCCCTGAGCTCAGCCTCCAACTCACATCACAGCAATCCTCCTGCCTCTGCCTCCCGAGTGCTGGGATTACAGGCGTGAGCCACCACGCCCGGCACTGTGGTATGTGGTACTGGTTGCTGCTGGGCATGAGTCTCCACACCCAGTATTGTTATGTGGTTACCGGGGAATCGAACCCAGGCCCTTGCGCTTGCAAGACAGGCACCGGAACCACTGAGCTAACTCCCCAGCCCCCCTATAGTTTAATCTTTTTAAGAAAACTATGGAAAAAAAAAAAACTGAACAGTCTCAATCACAAAACAAGAAGAAACCAGTTTGAGGCAGGAATGATAATACGTGACTGTAATCCCAGCACTCTTTGGAGAGGTAAAAGGACTATAGGTTAACCTCAACATGGAAAATTGTCTTGAAATTGAAAATGGGAATGAACTATAAAGGCTGTGGCTTTCTTAATATAACAGAAAATGGGAAGTGAGAGAGGGAGAAAAATGTTAGAAGGGTTGTTCTGTTCTTTTTATTGTAAAGCTTATTTGCTTTATTTCAGAGTATACTTTCCTCAAGGAAAGGAAGCACTTTGTCATGTACTAGGATAAAAACAGTTCTCTTTTTTTTGTTTTGTTTTGTTTTAGCTTTTTTACAGTCTTGCTCTTGCAGTTCAGGCTGGTCTTGAACTCACTATGTAGCCCAGGCTAATCAGGAACTCACATAAATTTTCGTGCCTCTGCCTCCTGAGTGCTGGGATTAGGGTGTGTCACCACACCTGGCCCAGTTAATTTTTATGCCATCCATACTTCTATCATAAATCCTGCTTCTTTTTCCATAAAGGAGTTACTTTAATTTTCACACACAGTTACTTCCTGTTAAGATTTGCCTATGTTTGCTTGGATTGATATCTTTTTTATTGTTCAATAATATAAAGATTTATGTAAATGTAGCACAGTGATTTTTTTCATTCATTAGTTGGAGGACATATTGATTGATTTTAGCTTAGGAATTTTAAGTTGCAATAGTATAAACATTCCTATACAAACTGCTTTACTTTTGAGACATGTCTTGCATTGTACTTTATGCTGACCTTGAGCTAACTATGGAGATCAAGCTGATTTCAAACATCTGAACTCATAATGATTCTCCTTCCTCAGCTTCCCACATGCTGTGGTAATAGGCACACTCTCAAGATCTCTAGCTTAGCTTTACATTTGACATTAAGGTCAATGATTCATTTTGTGAAAGAATGAGTTTAACTGTGACTTCCTTATTATGTATAGGCAATTATGTAATAACTTTCTTCGTCAATGAGGTTCTCTATCTGTAATGAGATAACTGAGCCTTGTTGAAAAAGCCCATCTTTAGATATTTGTATATGAGATTGCCCAAATGTATATTTATTTGTGGAAAATGGCTGTCTTGGAAATTACTATTTGTTATAATTAATGTATATGTTAATACATCTAGTGGCTTTATTAAGACCTGTGAAGTCATTTAGCTATAAAGGAACAAAAACAGAAACGATGTTTCAGAAAACATAATGGACTACAATTTGGAGTAATATGCCAATTTTGGAGGTAGAGGTTTATACCAGAAAACTAGACCCTTTGGGCAACAGTATTTCCAGGGTCTGGATAGGGTCACTGGCAGTATTTTTCCGGTTTCGATGAGGTAGAGGCCTTCAACACATGTTCAAAAAATGGTGCTGACCGGATCGTAGGGCTAGCAGTCATTCTTTTGTAAGGCTTTTATTTCCCCCTCCCTCTCCAAATTTTAATCTAAGCGTGATACTTTAGGGTCCTTTTCATGAATGCGATCCTCTTAAGTCTCAGCCAAGTTCTATTTGCACGACACACGGAACCGCCCAATACTAACTGCTGGATCTCGAGTATTCCTGGCAGGTGAAAAAAATACTCAACTCCCTCTTCTAAAGCTGACGTTTATCGTTCTTGTCACTGTTCCCTTCTTAACTGGGAGCCTCTCATAGTTAACTAAGTGACCTGACCTCATCATTTCAAACTGTGTAGTCTTGGATATAAGCAGAATTTAAACGCTGCTCCATATGGTACTTAAGCTTTCTTTAAAGTCTTATCAGTAAACCAGATACGCACAGAGTTATCAGGTGTTTGTGTCCCTGGTCTTTAGCAGTCGTGAGTCACCTAGTTTAGGCAGCTAGCAAGTTTAGTTGTGCAACCGCTGATGTAAGTCAACAAAAGTCACGTGAGAAAATCTGCCAGTCTCCATTGGTGAGTCAGACGGAGTATGGGGCGGGGTCACGTTAGTTGCGTGGGACGCAGTCCGTGACACTATTTCAACAACTTTGTGCCGCCTAAGTTTGTGATTCTAAGAAATCATCCTGGGTTACCCACTATTTTGAGGTTCCCTTTCCTTTGGTTGTTTCCTGCCCAGTGATGTGACCTATAGTTGAGCTCTGGAATCTGCATCTGCACCCTTCGTCTTGGAGTTTTTCGTGATCACCCTTTTTGGCCGCGACAAAGTTGAAATCTTAGTTTAAAAATGCAGTAGAGAGTATTATTTCAATCTGTATATTAAGATTGAGTGGCAGTCGTCGTGGGAGTTCTAAATTTGGTGCGTTTTCATGAAATCCTGCAGATTGTCGTTCCCTACTGCCGCTGCTGCCTTCGGTGATGAGGAAAAGAAAATGGCGGCGGAAAAAGCGAGTGACCAGAGTGAAGACGCATCTCTTAGTTTGACACTGGAGGAGAGAGAAGCTCTCAGAGAATTGGACAGGTACGGACCGCAGTGACTAGTAGATTTTGGTTGTCAACGAGTTGGCGTCACTTTCTAGTAAAGCTCAACTGCCGCTTGTCCATGTAGCGATGGGAGGTCGTCCGGCTTGGCGGCTCCCGAAGCCTCAGGGCCTCAGGCTTGGAAGGGACGGGTCAACGGCTTTTCGCTAGAATTAATGCGTAGCGTCTGTTTCTCCCAACAGCAGTCTCTTCGGGTTTCTCACTCATAACGAAGATGGCGCCAGGACGAAAACCCTTCTGCGCAAGGTAGGGAAACTGCGCTCACCGTAATCCTTTTCGTGTTATATCTTCTTCACAGGTCTTGAGACTCCCACTACAGGGAGGGCGTTCATTTCGGTCGCCCACAATGCGCAAAGGCCATGCTAAATATTTACTACTTTTCCTCTTTTGATGCAGAGCACTTGCTACCTTGTAAATTGCGAAAGCAGTGCAGGACCGGGCTCGCATCGTATGGTAACCTGTTATTTTAAAGATTTTTGGTTAGTGTAATAATCCCAAAATTTTAGTATCAGAGATAGTAACTCCATAGTTTTTAGAACTAACGACTTATCTTCTAAGGTTTTCTTTTAATTTTTTGTTACTCAATTTGTAGTCTGATTTTAAGGTAGGCCCTTATATCCTGTATTTCAGAAAAATTGTTTTATCCTTTACTGTGGTGAGTTTTCACTTCACATGAAGTTTTATGTTTACCTTTTTCAATTTTAACAATCACAAAAACAGTCATACAGTGCGATTTTATGCATACATGGACTTATTTTCTCTTTGGAATCTTATTTTCTAAGCGTTTTAACAGTCACTATGGTGGTTTCCTTGTGTGTCTGAAAAGTTGGCACTGTCATCTAGTTAATGGCTTCTATCAGCCAAGATGGCGGGAAATAGTACGAAAATAAATGAAAACGGGACTTTTGGTGGAAGGAGGAGATATATATAGGGAAATCTTATATAAGGATATCTCAGCCAGTTGATTTTGAAGAGCTCTGTCATGCGTAATAAAGTTTATTACCCCGTATTTAAAGATAAACTACATGAATATTGCTAGGGTTAAAAGCAACTTTCCTAAACATGGTATATATTTATTAGTTACATTTCCTTTAGTTTCTGTCATATCAATTGCACAAAAGCTAGACAACCTATTTGTCATTTTGTCAACAACTAAAATTGCTTAAAATAATATTTTTTTGTCACTTGGTTCTGTGAAAGGATTGTACACAGCAAATGCTGCATCCATTACATACTTTTTTCCTACCTCAAATCAATGGTTATTAAATAATTTGCTTTTAAAAACTTTTATTCATTGATGTTAGAGATCAAATTCAGGGCCTCAAACATGGGAAGAAATGCTCAACTACTGAGTTACTTCAATTTTAAAGAAGTTGAAGATTAAAAAAAGGATACATGAAAACATAAAATTATACAGATTGAGCACTATATATGTATATATAATATATATCCTATATAAAATATATGTACCCTATATATAATATATACATCCTACATACATACCCTATATATGCTATATATATACCCTATATATACCTTATATATATATACACACACCCTATATATCCTATATATATACCCTATATGCATATATATCTTATATACATATATGTATTATATGATATATATATATATATATATATATATATATACCACATATATACTTAGAAATTTCTACCTGATTTAAATCTTACCCTATACATATAGGTTTAAATCAGTTAGAAATTTTTAAGTCTGTTTTCTGCCTTTTAAAAATACAAAGAATATTATTGTTATTGTTGTTATTGTTCTGTGCCTCTTGCTTTTAGCTAATTGTAATTTAGTGTGCTGCATCTTTGTTCTCATTCTGCTCCAGGCCTCTGGTAATCAACATTCTATCCTCAATTTATATGACAATTGAATTTTGGCCTAGGAGTGGCTCACGCCTATAATTCCATCACTCAGGCGGAGGCAGGAGGATTGAGGAGAGTTCATAGTGAACATAGTGAGTTCAGAACTAATCGAATTACAAAAGTGAGGCCCTCTATCAAAAACTAACAAAACAAAACCAATAAAACAAAATAAAATAAACACAAATACACTTAATTTTGTTAGAGTTGACATGTGTGAGATAAGTGGTACTTACCTTTCTATGCCTTAGCTAGGACAATGACTCTTAAGTCCACCTATATTGCTGCAAATGTTAAGATTTCATTCTCTTTTATCAGCAGTATTCATTGTGTTGTATGCCACTTAAAAAAAATTGAAAACTTACATGGATTTTTTTGTATTTACTTTAGCATAGTCATTTATGATTTTTGATTGTTTGAAATAGGATCTCAAATCAGGTCAGGCTGTCCATGAACTGACTAGGTAGCCCAGGCAACAATTCTCTTGTCTTAGCCACCTAAGTGCTGGGATTTCAGGAGTAAAGAACATGCTCAATAGACTTGCACTGTGTTATGAGGCCTAGACTGCCCTACACTCACAATCTTCCTGCCTCAGCTTCCTGAGCACTGAAATTACATGTGTGTACTATTACTTTGGCAATCACTAAGTAATTTTATGTACTAGTTTTAGTCACAGATAATAATCAGAACTCCATAACATAATGATTAATTTTCAGTAAATTCACTTGACTGATAAAGAAAACTCAGACTTACTGCAAATCAGAATTGCTCTTGAAAAAGATCTTTGGCAAAATGATCACCAGCATTGATGTAACATGGGTAATAGTAATTATTGGTCGCTTGTATTTATTTAAGAAAGGAATGTTTAAATATCTTCAGAAAACTCGAATACTTTCAAAGTTGTCATCCTAATACATTAAAAAATATATAAAGTTAAGGAATTTATCTTGGCGTGATTGTTGCTCTCTTGGAGATTATGAAGTTAATTCAAATTACAGAATTGAAAAAAATAGGTTTATTTATTATTTTTATATGACAGGGGAGAAAAAATGTAATGTTTCATATAGACAATGTAGAAAGATCTTTTTTATTTTTATTTTTTAGATACAGGGTCTTGCTTTTGTAGTTAGACTGGCTCTCAGCTCACTATGTACCACAGGCAAGCCTTGAACTCACAACAATCCTCCTGCCTCTGCCTCCCAAGTGCTGGGTTTACAGGTGTTGTGGTATGTGGTTACCTGGGATCCTATTTGGGACCTTGCACTTGCCAGGCAGATGCTGGAACCACTGAGTTAAATCCTTGGCTCAAGATACTTTTTCTTTGAGACAAAGTCTCACTATATAGTTCAGGCTGACTTGAACTCATTTATCTGAGCCAAGCCTCAACTTTGTGACAGTCCTCCTACCTCAGTCTCCCTAGTGCTGGGATTAGAGATGTTTACCACTACTTCCAGCTATGAGAAGATACTTTTGGGAAATTAAAATTTCAAAATATTAGAATTCAGATTAATTTCCAATAAATTATACTTGATACTCACTTAAGTTTGGAGTGAACTTTTAAAATTGTGTAGTATAGTTGTTCTTTCATATTCTTCCTATTTGCTGTATATTCAGGTTTATGATTCACTACTCAGACCTAAGACCTGTTCTTTTTCTTCACAGTTTTTTATATTTTTACTTATAGAGCCTCAGTGCCTTTTTTTGGGAAAAGTACACATTGTTTATAACAGTACTGTAACTTTTGCTGTACTATATATTATTGTTGTTTTGTTGTAATACTGAATGTAAGAATTATGCAAATAAAAAGTCGGAAAGTTGTAGTTTCCTTTGACTACTTCTTTTTTTTTTTTTTTTTAAGGTTTTTTGAGACAGGGTCTTGCTTTGTAGTTCAGGCCGGCCCTGAGGTCAGCCTCCAACTCACATCTCAGCAATCCTCCTGCCTGTGCCTCCCGAGTGCTGGGATTACAGGCATGAGCCACCACTCCCGGCACTGTGGTATGTGGTACTGATTGCTGCTGGGGTGAGTCTCCACGCCCAGTATTGTATGTGGTTACCGGGGATTGAACCCGGGCACTTGCGCTTACAAGACAGGCGCCAGAACCACTGAGCTAACTCCCCGGCCCTGACCACTTCTTTAATACTGTAATATATATGTGATATATAGTTCCTTATTTAGTCATCGGTGCAACTAATAAGCCACTCATAAGGCAAATAATGATCATTTCTGTATTAGGTTTAAACTATAAGAAATTTATGAAGTATTAGTTGTAATGGAGGAATGTTTTGTATAACTGATGAAAATAACATTTTAAGGATGAAAAATTGAAGTTCCACTGTGCTTACAATTATAGTTTTTTGTTAAACACTGCACAATATGTATTATATTACTATGCATTTTTTTTTTTTTTGAGACTGGGTTTCACTTTTGTGGTTCAGGCTGGCCCTGAGCCTAGCCTCCAACTCATATCACAGCAATCCTCCTGCCTCTGGCTCCCGAGTGCTGGGATTGCAGGTGTGAACCACCATGCCCGAAATGCCATTCTTAGGATTTAAAAAAATATTATCTTTTACTGTGTATGTATTTTTCTGGGGGTGGTGGGTAGAGTGGCTTTTAAAAATCGTAATTTTTGACTTATTCATATTGTAGAATGTAGCAATAGTATCTTTTTCAAAGCTGAGTAGATCACTGCCTTTTACAATTCTCCATTGCTTCCTGTGAATCCCAACATGGCGTGAAATGTTTACCTGGAAAGTTTTACATTAGTGTGTCTTCAAATTTTGTGTTTAATTTTGTTACTAAAAAGAATTAACTGCAGTTCTGGCAAGGAAATACTGGGATTTTAGTTTGCTGGTATAATTCATAAACTGTACTAGATGAAATAGCTGAAATAAACTGTACTAGGTGAAATAGTACTGAAATAAACTGTACTAGATGAAATAGTTCTATGGAGTGTGAAGCTGAGTTGATTTCAGGATTATTATCCTGTAATAGAATTAAAAATAATTTGCATTTTTTATGCTAAGGTTACATCAGTTTATGGGATTGATTAATTTACACGATTTAAAAAAAATCATCTACCTGTCAATCTATCTTTGAAAGTGATGGGTTAACAAATTTACAGCTTGCACATGGTAAGTAGGCACCCTCATATTCTATCTCATATTTTTGTCTTGTTACTCTAGGACAGATTTTCTCTGTTATGTGTACACCAAGTTCTCCTTATGACTCTTATAGAAACTTGATGTTCATTACTGATTATTTTTTTTTTGTGGATGTGGTACCAGGAATTGAACTCAGGTTCATTATTGAATTTTAAAAATTTATTTTTGTCAATATTAGTTATCTTTCTGCTTGTATTCATTTTTGTATATTCTACATAAATTTTTTTAAAGTTTTTTGAGACAGGGTCTCACTTTATAGTTTAAGCTGGTCCTGAATTCATCCTTGCACTCAGCAATCCTCCTCCCTCTACCTCCGCAGTGTGTTGTGGTGTGTGATGCTGATTGGTGGTGAGCATGAGTCAACAGACCTGGTATTGTGGTATGTGGTTACCAGGGATGGTACTCAGGAGTTTGTGTTTGCAAGGCAGATGCCAGAACCACTGAACTAAATCCCCCACTCAATTCTATATAAATTTGATGTACAGATTTACCAAATGTTAAATATACCAAGTGTTAAATATTGATCAAGAAACTATAGCTTAATGCTGTAAAACAGTGAGCATCATTTTTAGACATCAAGTATACTGTATCCTTTGAAGATGCTTTAATTCCAGTGCTTATTTTTTCTGAGCCTCTGACTTTTTAAAAACCTTATATGAAAATTCTTATAATAGTTATAACAAATTTTCATAATGAGCCTTTTGAAATTCTGTATTGTAAGCATTCCTATAGCACTTTTTCTTTATTATCTCTTTTTTTTTTAAGACAGTCTCCCTTTTATATATTAGAGCTGGCCCTGAGCTTACTATGTAACTCAAGCAAGCCTCAAACTCACATCAATCCTCCTGCATCTCTTTCCTGAATGCTAGAATTACAGGCATGAGTCACCACATCTGGCACTGTGGTGTATGATACTGATTGTTTATGGGTGTGAGTTACCAAGCCTAACATATGGTTACCAGGGATTGAACCCTGGCTCTGTGCTTCAAAGGCAGGTGCTGGAACCACTAAGCTAAATTCTCAGCCCTTCTATAGCATTCTTATTTGTATTACAGTCTTAGGACTTTTAGAAAAAAATATGTTACTAATAAGTACTATTTTTAGTAGTATTTTAAAAATAAAATATAAATATGATCTTTCCTTCATCTCCCTAGATCCCTCTCTTGCTTATTTCTCTTTCTTCTTCGCTTTATATTGGCCTTGGGGATTGAATTCAAGGATCACTGAGCTATATAACCAATCCTTTTCAGCCTTTTAAATTTTATTTTGAAAGAGAATCTCCTTAAATCATCCAGGCTGGGTTTGAGCTTGAGATTCTTCTGCTTCATTCTACCTAGTAGCTGGGATAAAATCTAGCTAAATTAATCAGAGATTAAAAATTGACTTATAATCTTAAGTACTTTGAAGTTAATACTTTTTATAACTTATTCATAATTAAATTACAGTGCAGTTTGTGCAATTAAATGAAAAACATTTTAATAACTGATTTTTTAAAAAATTGCATTTCAGAAGAATTTCTGGGTTGATTTTTTTTCTATGTGAATGTAGAGTTTAGTTGAAATACAATTACAGAATAACTTAGAGCATTTAATATAATGGTAGCGTTCTGGGAAGTCTATCTTGTTAGAAAAGTATTACTAAAATACTTATAACTTTTTATTAACTTTGAAGTATTTTTGTCAACTTTGATTTATACTTTCTTGCTGAAAATTTTGTTGGAAAAACAAAATTGTTCAACAATTGCATATTTTGATATAGGTTAGAATAGTTTATGCTTAGAAGTTTGGGACACTCTGGTATGAGAAAATGAAGATGTAAATGAGTCCTAGCATTGTATGTTATATATTGTGAAATAGAAAATGCTCAATGTAAAATAGGGTGAAAGGGGACAATGTTGAGATTGTAACAAAAAAGTAAGGAAACAAATTTTACGTATATGGGTGGGGTGGTAGGGTGGATAGGGCTATGGGAAAAAATGAGAATTAAGTTGTGTCTTATACTGGTACAAATCCCCATTATGGAGTGCAATCATGATGTGTATATTTAATGTACCAATAAAGATAAAAAAAAGAAATTTGGGACAATGGTAGAACAAAACATGAATTTAAAACATGGATTTGATTTCCTTGCATGTAAATGGTGAAAAATCTTAGGTATCTTCAAAAGTGTTTCTTTGTATTAAAATATTTGAATGGTGATATTTAAGGTAATTGTTATGTTATTTTCTATGAGGTGACTTTTTTGTTGTTTTGTTGGTTTTTTTTTTTTTTTTTTTTTGCTTTTTTTTTTTTAGATTTTTTGAGACAGTCTCACTTTGTAGTTCAGGCTGGCCCTGAGCTCAGCCTCAAACTCACGTCACAGCAATCCTCCTGCCTCTGCCTCCCGAGTGCTGGGATGGCAGGCGTGAGCCACCACGCCCAGCACTGTGCCGTGTGGTACTGATTACTGCTGGGCATGAGTCTCCATGCCCAGTATGGTATGTGGTTATCGGGGATCGAACCTGGGTCCTTGTGGTTGCAAGACAGGTGCTGGAACCACTGAGCTAAATATCTAGCCTGAGGTGACTTTTAATAGATATGTTCATTTTCAGTCTTAAGAAAGTGAGTAATGGTTTGACTTAAACCATAGAAATATAGTCATATTTTTTATTTATCAATTAAATATTACTTTACATTCATTGAAAAAGGAATTTTCTTAATAAAGAAGCTATCTTTTTCCCAATTATGATTGTTACCATTTGTATATATTGAATGAAGCCTTAAATAGACACCTATCAGGAATGATTGTTATAAAATTTTGACAAAACATGGCCATAGATAACTGTAGACATTGCAGAGTTTGGTGATTACAGACAAGCACTTTTCTAGTTTTGGTTTGCTTTTACAAATAGCTTTTTGATAGTCAAAGTGATGAGAGACTACATGACGGTCATTATAACTGAATAAAATTTTTGCTTCATATGAATTTTTGGTGACTCAGGTAATAAAGCTTATTTGTAGGATTCACAATGTTAACCAAAGTAGCATTTTAGTGTTTGGTTATAATATTAAATTCTGAACTTTTACTTTTCATTTTACCTTTCTTCTTTTCACTTCCCCTCTCATCACTTTCAGCAACACAGGACTGAAGCCATAGCCTTCCCCCGAACTATATTTTAATTGTTTTCATATTTTATTTATTTATTGTAGTTATTTTTAATTTTAATTTTTATCAGGACATATGAACAGTACTTAAGGATTACATTTATAATGGGGAATTGGTACATGTATTTTTTACATCTTAATTCTCTTTTTGAAGCTATTTTGTTGCCTTGTCTTTTTGTATTTTCTCTTTTCTTTCTGCTGAGTTTTTCAGATGGATTTTATCTTTTTTAAAACCTAGTTTTTGTAAAATCTCTTTGGTGCCTTCTTTTCATGTATTTTGGGCTTGTTAGAGGTTTCTACCTCTGTTTTAAGATCAACCAGCTGCATTAATTTAGCAGGGAAAGTTACAAGGTAATTGCCCCAGCATTCAGTTTTGTAGGAATGGGTTACATTATGGTTGAAAACATGAATTAAAGACTTTGACACACAGAGAAAATCATTTAATAGCAAGAAGTATGCCATCTTTTCAACAGGAGTAAATCAACAATAATAGTTTCAAAGATAGCAATAATAATAATTTTAAATTGATTATTTATGTACTGTATGGCCAATGGTATAGCAAGTTTATTAATAGAAGGGGGATATAATTATAGTATAGAAATAGAGATAAATCATATATTGACATAGTGAATGTATACTATATGATCAATAATGTATCAAGCTTAATCATAGAAAAGAGATATATAGTTATAATAAAACACAAACTAGACATTGACAAAATGAATGTATAGAAAATACAACTGTATCTCTTATCTTCCCTAACATTAAATAAGAATTCATCATAATAGTTTATAATTAAATAAAGATTAATAAACTAGTGGTTATACAAGTAAAGGCCAACAAGGTGAACAATAGAATGAAAGAAGGAAAATTTGAAAATTAAGAAAATGAAAGAAAACTCTATTAAGGAGTAAAAGTAAGTTAATAGAATTAGATGAAAATAATAAACAAAATAAAGGAAAAAAATGTGGGGAAAAGAAAGGAAACAGAAAAATATAAAAAGAAAAAACTAAGGACAAAATCTTAAACCTCAAACAACTAATGTAGGACTGGGAGGAAAAAAAATATGAGAACAAAATTCCTGTTGCATTTTTGATTTTTTTTTTCCATGGTACTGGGGATTGAATTTAGGACCTTACATTTGCAAGTTTGGAGCCACTGAGCTAAATCCCTGCTGTGTTTTTGATTTTGAGTGAGTGATATTTTTTCTCCCACAGTTTCCAATCTTTCAGTCCAGAAGGTATAAGGAAGAGATAGCTTGCTATCTGTGAGACCTGTTTCCATGATCAAATTTTTTTGTGTATAAATGCTGGATTCTGTCCCACCTTTTCTACTGGGCATGTTTACTCAGTGGTGTCCAGTCCCTGCAGTAACTGCCACTCTTTGTATGCCTCTGTTCAAAGAGTGAGTCATAGTTATATCGTAAGTCATAGTTTTCTCGGTAGCTTTAATCTTGTTTTGTGGGGTACTTTTCTTTTTCCCAGGGACTTCAGTCCATACACTTAAGTTGTATTAGCTGTCCAAGATGAGCTGTGTCCTTGTTTGTATAGTAGAATGAGAAAACAAACACTGAGTTTGGTGCTAGATGTAGGTGGGAGGTGATAGGGTGATGGTGTCAAAGAGTTTGCTGGATTTACTGTTAGCACTTTCAGTCTTGCGCGTTTGTAGCACACATACCTGGCCTGGATTCTCATTTTGGAGAGTAAGTTCCCCTTGTCTATTTGCCTGAACTGAGCTGAACTTTACAGATTTTTTTTTTTTTTTTTTTTTTTTTTAGTTTTTTTGAGACAGGGTCTTGCTTTGTGGTTCAGGCTGGCCCTGTGCTCAGCCTGCAACTCACATCACAACAATCCTCCTGCCTCTGCCTCCCGAGTGCTGGGATGACAGGCGTGAGCCACCACGCCTGGCATTGTGATATATGGTACTGGTTGCTGCTGGGCATGAATCTCCATGCCCACTATGGTATGTGGTTACCGGGGATTGAACCCAGGTCCTTGCGCTTGCAAGACAGGCGCTAGAACCATTGAGCTAACTCCCCAGCCCTCTCTGTAGCTTTTCTGTATTTAGCGTGTTTTACACTGAATCACTGGCAAACTGACACCATAAACTGGAATATATATAGATGGTCTGAAGTTTTGTGATTCTATCCCAGATAACTTTTCCTAAAATGTCTCCTTATGATGGGTGATAATGCACTGGACTTCCCACTTGCAGCCTTTCCTATATAAGGAGTCACTTTCAGAGTAAAACACTGCATTTTGTAATACCTATAAACTTTTCTTGGGGCTAGGGCTGCTGGCCTGGTGTGCTCTCCCTGAAAAGCAGCACTGTCCTTGTTTTGGCTTGCCCTGACTCAGAGGAGATATGTCCTCTCCCAGGAGCCAGCAAAAGGCTTATAGACTGTCTGATTCCTTTGTGTTGTGCTACAGCTTTCCAGCATTCTCCACAGTTTCCAGTCTTCCTTTTAGTTCACAGAGGAGTACCTATTTCCTTTTCTTCATTAAGTTGTCTTATCATCAGTTAAAGGTAGAACTGGAGTTTGTTCTCAGTCTGTTCTCTGCCATCTAGGTTTGCATTTCATTTCAGGTATTTTTTTGTTTGTTTCTGTTTTTGCTTTTTTTTTGAAATGGGGTTTTGGTAAGTTGCTGAATGACTGGAGTTAAACTTCTGATCTTCCCAAGCCTCTGCCTTCCATGATCTGGTGGTTACAGATATGCATCCTAATTCCAGACTCATTTTTCTAACAAAGATTATATAATCAATAGTATTGAAGTTTAGTTTTGCATTGTAATTTATTGTTGTGGTTTGGATTCTTTAAAAAAATGGATCAATGTTTAGCTTTTGCAGTGAGGTGTTCCCAGAGCTAATGAATGTTATAGAGGCCAACAATTTAACTTGAATGGTATCACACTTGCCATGGAAATGCAAGGGCCCAAATTTGATTCTCAGTACTACCAGAAAAAAAAATTCTTGTTACAGAAACCATGTAAAACTGAAGTATTAAGTCCTAAGGAATCATAATGGTAGATTAACCAAAACAGATTATGTAAGAATTTGCATACTGTATGAACAGATCTTGAATCTTCGTGATTTGTTTATAAATCATCATAGCCCGGAGTAGCAAAACTTGAATGAGGGCCAATTATTTTAAACATTCAGTATAGAGATAAGATGCCAGCACACATTGATTATGTAGCCTTCTGTCATTAACACAAGAAAATATTCCTGGAGTACGTAAGGTAGTGTAAAAGTATGCAGTAAACACTGACTTAACTAAAATTTGAATGATTTTCTTTAATTAGGATTGTGGATCATCTAAATGAGCCTCATTTAAATTTAAAAATAATAAAACAAATAAGGGATGGAGGGATGCCTGGCAAGCACAAGGACCTGAGTTGGATTCCTCATACTAGGAAAAAAAATAGGGAAATAGATTTTACTCAGATGGGAAGGGTAGTGAAAAATAGAGGAAAAAGGGAAGGAATGAATGAAAAGAAAATCCACTTGCCGTGAATTATTTCTTTGTCTCCATAATTTGATGTATAATTTGAATAGTAATTTTGTTTAGTCAGCTCAGAACTATGAAGCTGTCAGGCAGTTTTAAGACCTAAAGATTACCAATAAGCTCATACAGTGTGAGTAACAAGACAGAATGTTGGGGATCTGAAATAGAGACCTCAGGTGGTCTCAGAGAGGCACATGGCAGTATTTAATTTGGTGGGGCTGGAGGTGGAGCTTGGGAAGCAGCAGGAAGAAGATGAGGGATTTTATAGCTTTTACATTTCATTGAGGCTGGTAGGGAGAGCTAAACAAGTGTTTTGGCCTTTTTTAATGAACGAAAAGGTGAAATAGTAAAATTGGAAGGGGTGTATAGTGTGAGGAAAGGGAAGAGAAGATTGTGAATAGAGCATTTTTTTGGGGGGGGTATTGTCTACATATATGTTTCTTTTCACTGTTCAAGGATTTTTTGGGATTTAATTTCAATTTTGTTTTTTAGTTTTTTTTTTT
>PVIR01035084.1:0-16542 GCA_004026965.1 Petromus typicus | reverse complement strand
GGGTGCACATGTCTGTCTCAGGCCAGGGTCACAGTGTTGATTACTGTGGCTCTGTAACCGGCTTCCCCATGAGGAGACCAAATGCTCGGCCTCTGCGCCTCTGCAGTACTGAGCTGGCCCTTCAGGGCCTTTGCAGTTCCCTGTGAATGAAAAGACTGGCTTTCCAGCTGGGCGCAGCGGCACTGACCTGGACTCCCAGCCACCTGCAGGCTGAGGCAGCAGCCAGCCCGGGTAACTTCGTGAGCCTGCACCTTTCCCCCAGCCCCAGCTCGCGGGCCAGTGGCCTCTGGACCGCACACCTCACACATGTCGCTGACCAGGATCAGAGTGACGCCCCTTCCAGTCCTTTCCCTCCTCCTCCTCTTGTCCTCTTCTCCTTCTTTCCCATGTCCCATACCCACATGGACTCAGGCCCATGAAACCTGCCCTGGACCCAGAGACATCGGCAAGCCAGCGCCACACACCAGAGTGGGGTCCGGCCCCTGAAGCCCTGACAGGACGGCGGCGGCTCGGCTGGGATGAAAGCCTGGTGGAGGCGGTCACATGAGCATGTGAGGACAGCGGCAGAACCCACCACTGTGCAGACAGAGAAAAAAACACTGCTGTTTTAAGCAATTACATTTATTTTGCTTTAGGAGGTGTGAGATAGGGTCTCTCTACAGAGGCCAAGCTGCCCTCAAATTCACAGTGATCCTCCTGCCTCAGCTTCCTGAGTGTCGGGATGATGCCTGGACAACACTGACTAATAAGCAGACAGGCCAGGCGCTGCTTCTGGATTTGCTGTATATCCCAGGCAAGTCCTTCAGGAAGGAGAAGCTCTCAACAAGACAAAAACCTTCTTTTTAGGCACCAAGAATGTTCCAGAGGAGGTAGATGGAGAGCCAGTTTGAGAAGGGAGTTACGAGCAGACCCTCTGGCAGCTGGTGGCACCTGGCAGTGATGCTGCCACCAGCCCAGTCTTCCTGCTCCTATGAGGAAGCGCTGGGCCAGGCTGGAAGCACAAAGTCTGCAGCGCCACTGTCACCCGGCACGGTCAGGCTCCCAGGCCGCTCGGGGCCTGTCCTGGCCGCGGCTGCGCAGTGCACGCCGTCCTCGGGACTGTAGCGCACAGGGCCGAGGCGCAGCCGGGGCTCCTCCTCCTCGTACCAGCGCTGCTCACTGAAGTCAGGGAAGAAGGCTGCGATCTCCCGGCTGGCTGATGCTGCGGAGTCTGTGGGGAGACAGGACGAGAAGGTGGAGGACAGACGCTTCCCAGGCTCAGAACCGGAGCCTCCTGCTGCCTGCGCCGGGCAGAGAGAGCTAGAAGTGTACAGAAGCCTATGGCAGGACCTGGCTGCCAACCTTCCCACGCAGCCCACCCCCAACCCAAGGTGCTCTGCGTCTCTGCAGTGCTGGGCACGGAACCCAAGGCCTCTGCACAGAGCTGCACTCATAGCCTTTATTTATTGTGAGACAAAGTCTCACAAGTCACTAAGTGCCCAGGATAGGCTCAACCTAGTGATCCTCCTGCCACATCCTCCCAGAGTGCTGGGCTGGTAGGCCCACACCAGCGCACCATGCTCCATTTCTCATCTGGCTGTGGGAGGGAGGAAGACGGACCTGAGCCATGGGTGGTGTTACGGGTGTCAGTGAGCCCGAAGCTCCCGCGGATGGACTCTGGCGCTGTGTGGCGGGCTCGGAACACTCTGGTGGGTCCCATCAGCCTCCTCCAGAGCTGGATGGCGTCCTCATGGGCGAGAATGTAGGCTCGGATGGGCCCGCTGTAAGGAAGAGGAGTGTGCTGGGGCGCCCGCAGTCCTAGGACAATGTGCCGGGGCAGGATACGAGTGCGGCCACAGCGTCTGTGTCCCAGAGAGGGCAGAGGGCCCCAGAGTCAGCAGGGGCGCTAGGCCACGCTCCACTCTCCTCCTGACAGCGTCTACAGGCCTCTGCAGCTGATCAGAGCCCACGCTGCAGTTCTCTGGACCCAGCACTGGTTGTGCCTGCACAGAAGAGCAGCGAGAACAGCCCTGCACAGGGTGGGGAACACAGTGACGAGAGGCCTGAGGCTCGGGTACCTGGCCATGAACTCCACCAGGCGCTGGTAGAAAAAACGCCCTGCAAAGAAAGAGGACTTGGTCACGACACTCCTAACTCTCCCCTGGCGTAACAAACTCCAGGGCACAGAGTCTGACACCCCGACACCCCGGGTTCACGCTCCGACCCTGGACAGCAGTTCTGGATGAGCGGAACCAAGTCATCACCTGGGCCACCAACCTCCCTCCCTCAGCCCCCTAACAGGTACAGGGGCCGTGTGGTGCCCGTCTCTAAGATGGAGGGGAGAATAGGGGGCATCCTAGGCATCAGAGCGGGAGGGAGCGCATGCGCCCGGGCGTCCTACCCTCGTGCTCCCGGTAGAACCTCCGGCAGTCCTCCCTCCTCCACAGCAGCTCCCGCGAGCGCACGATGAGGAACTTGTTGCTCAGGATCTGCTGGTGAACAGCCTGACGGACAGGGCCCAAGACAGTCAGCCAGAGGCCGATGCACAGACTGACGCGGAGCCCTCAGAGCGAGGCTGGAACCAGGGTCACTCCGCCGGGCCGGAGGGACGCGGAGGTCCCGGCCCACAGTCACAGCAGTGTGGGAGCCTCGGGGTAGGTGAGAGGGGCAGTGTTTCTGGCCCTTCACCCACAGCCCCTCCAACCCACAGGGCCAAGAGCCTCGGCCAGCGCATCTTGGGAAGGTTCCGCCTGCAGTTTCTCCCATCAGCTTTGATCAATCAGAAATGCTGAACCCATTTTACACTCTGGCCAGAAAGGCAAACACTAATGCAGGGCTCAAAGCTGCCTTTCCTCGTCTCTTAGAGCTTCCAATTCTCTGGATCCAGCAAGCCTGGACTCCTGTATCCGCGACCTGCCTGCCTCAGCTTCTCCCTCTGTGGCCATATCCTGCCATGTCCAGCCCATCATTGCGGACCACTGTGCTCCCCCTGTGTCACAGAGGGTCCTCAGTGATACGTATCAACTTGTATTACAAAGGGCTCTAAAACGATCCTTTTCTGCCTCTACTTCATGTTACAACCATTTTTCTTTCTTTTTTTTTTAACTCTTTGAGACAGGGTTTTGCTAAGCAGTTCTGGCTGGCCTTGAATTCACTATGTAGACCAGGCTGCCTTAAAACCCTTGGTGATCCTCTGGCCTCGGCCTACCATGCCTGGCTTCATTTCCTAAAAATTAAGTTTCCTTGATGTTCTGTCATCCTGCCCTCCTCTTGCCCAATTCAGTGTGAACATCTAACTGCTGGTTGCTCTTTTTCATCATTTCCCAGCATCCATCACCAGCCCTGATGTCCACGCTGACCTCCAGGACTGCCTGTGGTGCAAGATAACTGCACATCATTATATTTATAACAAAGGAGATTCGGCAGGTGTTCAGGTTGCTCAGCAGCGGACTGTGGTCAAAAGGGAGCTTGTCCAGTGGGCCTCATGGATCCGGTGCCCCTTTCATGCACATGTCCACTGGCTGGGGACAAAGACGGAAGGACCTGAAGCACTGTCGCTATGTCACGGACCGAGTGGGCCATGCCACAAGGAGTAAGGTCTCCAGGAACCATGTAGAGTGTACCCAAGGCCAGTCAGAAACAGCCATCGGCCCTGTGAGGACAGGAAGTGGCCCAAAGCTTAGCCAACTGACCACCAACCTGGAAGTAGATTCTTCCCCTTCTACAAGACTAGGAGCCGGCCAGCCACGCCCATGAGACTCTGAGTGAGGAACTGCTCACCGCAGAGCTACGCAGCCATGGGGAGTGCACACACAGACACCGGCTTTTACAACTGTACTGGGTCCTTCTTAGATCTGAAATCTGCTCAGGTCCTCAAGGGACTTCTGGTCTCTTAGGGTCAAAGTTCTCACCCCAGGCTGCTGTGGAGCAGCACAGGATGAGCCGCTGTCACAGTGGCCCCTGGTGAGAGCAGCGCCGGAGCAGACACCAAGAGACCGGGACTCGTCCTTACCTCCTGAATGAGGGGGTGAGCGACTGCATCTGGCTTGATGAGGGCCAGGGTGAGCTGGAGCACCTGGGGGCTTCGCAGGACGGAAGTCATGTCACCCCTGCCACCAGAGAGAGTGGGGTGAGGGGCCTGCAGGACCACTCTGGAAGCTGCGCAGCCGTACAAGGCTGACAGCACCCGACGCCCGCCATGCCCACAGCATATGGCGCCCCACCGCTACAGCGCAGGCAGCACTCATGCGTGTTTACTGAGATTGTGAGAAGGAGTTGGGGGCCCCTAAGGCCATGAAGGTTATCTGTTCAAAAGCAACTTAATCTTAAGCATCCAGGTGTGGTGGCGCACATCTGTGATTCTGGGAGGCTGAGACAGGAGGATTACCATGAGTTTGAAGCCATCCTGGGATCCATAGCAAAACACTGCCTCAAAACTAACCAACCAACCCCTAAAACAAGTAGGTTACCAGTACATCTGGTGGACACTCACCATCTCTGACCTAATATTGTGGACAGGGCAGGGTTCCCTTACCTAAATCAAAGCTGTTAATATACTCAGCTGTCCTTAGGGGCCAGACTTGGAGACTCCAAAGTCACGGTGGGTTGCACCCTTTTCTATATGAAGCAGCTGAAACAGTGCTTGGCAGCCTGGAGATCAACCAGTGTCACTGGCCAGTGAAACTATATATGATCTTTTTGTATTCCTGGCCTCTGACATGGTGTGACAGGTGAAGAGATACTTGTGGAAGGATGTAGCAGGCATAAAAATATCCTACAAACTAGAGTTGAAGCTTTTTTGGGTTTTGTTTTCAATGGAACTGTGGCTAACCCAAGAGCCTTTGCACTGAGATATATCCCTACCTTAATTTTTTTTTTTTCAATTTTGAGACAGTGTCTCCCTATGTCACTTAAATTGCCCAGGCTAACTGAGCTCAAACTTGCAATCCTGCTTCAGCATCTGCCTACTAGAATTACAGGTGTATGCCGCCACGAAATCATGGCTGAATTAAGAATTTGAGGTCTCTTCCATCTATGAAGCGCTATTCACATGAAAAACTGATCACCTCTGCAGGAGCAAAGGCTGCATCTCAAAATGTTATCTCTGCACAAATGCTGTCTTTTTAGTCTGAAGGCAGCCTGAGCACCATCTGAAGGCGCTCTGCTAAGGTCTCTTCTATTCCTGTCCTTTCTATGGCTTTCTACTGGGTGTCCCAATCCAACCATGAAGCCAGGCCCAGGGTCTGTCAGCTCCTCTACCTGGTCTCCGCAGGCGCCCTGCACACCTCCGTCTCGCACTGGTACAAATTTCCTGCTTTCACTTCCCTAATTATCTGAAAACCACACAGATCTCTCTGTCTCTCAACTGTTGTTCCCCAACGCTCCTATCTGGTTTCCTGGCTTCCGATCTTGCCAGTCTTGAAATGCTGGAATAATGTGCTGTTAGTGAGAAGCCGATCCTGTCATTTCCCCCTCTCTTCCCCTGGAAGCGCCCTCTGCTTTTACAACACGCCCTAAAGCATGTCTTATCCAGCTGTGCAGTCTCTAACCCCACGCGTCTTGACTTTCTTCTGCTCCAGCCTCTTGGGCTTTTAGTTCGAGGCCAGCCTGGTCTACACAGCGAGTTCTAGAACAGCAGAAGTACAGGGCCAGGGTCTGGCTTAACCCAGCACAAGCCCGGGATCCACCACTCAGAGACCCGGTCCCACGAGCGCTAGGCCCTTCCGCTCCACCTGCGACCACGCCTCCACGCCCAGGCTCCCGGCCGGCCCCGACTCTTTCCCAGGCCTCAGCCGCGCGACGCCTGGCCCGTGTATCCGGGGATGAAGCCCATTCCGGTACTAGGACCGGACTCCGCGCCCAGGTCACCTGGTCCTCCCGCCGCCACAGGCGCCGCGCTGGTCAACCCGCGCGGCCTCCAGGGGTCCTTCAGGCACTCGACCGGGCAGCCCAACTGAGGGGCCTCACACGGTTGCCTAGCAACCGTGGGCCCGCGGACCAAGCCAGAAAAGGAGTGGGGCGGCCTTGGGTTTACCCAGAGTTAAACTCTGTAGGTGTGGATAGGCTCCCCTGGAGTGAGGGTGTGGATAGGTTACCTGAGGCAGTCTTGGGTGAGATGAGAAGTCGAGGTTCTCCCTAGTGTGCAGTGTGATGTATGGAGACGGTGGTGATTCTAGGAACAGAGGGGGTGGGTTGTACCAAATGTGACAAGAAAACTGGCGACAAGTCAGGTGTGCTAAAAATGCTTTCATGCAGGGCCAGGTGGCACACACCTGTAACCCAGCCCTTGAGAAGCTGGGGCAGGAGGATCTAGTTTGAGGCCAGTCTGCATTACACAGTGAGTTAAAGGCCAGCTTGAACCAAGTAGTGAGACCCTGTCTCAAAAAACCATAAGCAAAACAAAACCCTATGTCACCTGTGACTAAATTAGGACTTTTTATTTTTATTATTATTATTTTTTAGACAGGTCTTGCCTCGTGGTTCAGGCTGGTCCTCAACTCAGCCATCCTCCTGCTTCTGCCTCCCAAGTGCTGGGATTACAGGCAAGAGCTACCATGTCCAGCATTGTGGTATGTGGTTACCAGGTATTGAACCTGGGACCTTGCACTTGCAAGGCAGGCGACTGAACCACTGAGCTAAATCCCTGGCCTGGATTATTCTAATATGATGTCTTTAACCCTTTCGTGAAGATACCTAGAAGGGCAGCAGCTGAGTCAGCTGGGGAACTAGTTTTAGTTTCTTGAGGAATCTCCCTACTGATTTCCTTGGCATTTTTACTCATTTCCAGTCCCACTAACAGTGGAGAAGGATCCTTTTCCCCAAGGACTTTCTTCTTGGTGTGGCAGCTCTCTCCTCTTAGAAGCCATCTCCCCATAAACACTCCTGGAGTCTCCTTTCTGTCCCTCACAAAGGCTGATATTGATTGATCTGGCCTCCAGTTAACAGCGTCTTTCTTTTGTTTAACACTGCTAGTCAGCTCCCAAATTCATCTTTTTAACTATTGTATTTTTCACTACCAGAAGGTTTATTTCCTTCTTCTTTTTGATGTTTTCTGTTTGTTCATACATTACTCACATACTTTTAGTTTTTTAGAAGTAGTTTGCTTTACCTCTTGGAATCATTATATGTCTGATTTAGGGTCTTGGAGCTGTAATCCCAGCATTCAGGAGGCTGAGGCAAGAGGGTCCCTATGAGTTGGAGGCCAGCCTGGACTACATAGTGGGTTCAAGGGCATCTGGGCCATGTAGTGAATTCAAGGCCATCTTGAGATCCTGTCTCAAGAAGCAACAATAAAATATTCTTTTTTTTGGAGACAGGGTCTCGCTTTGTAGTTCAGGCTGGCCTTGAGCTCAGCCTCAAACTCACAAACTCACATCACAGCAATCCTCCAGCCTCTGCCTCTTGAGTGCTGGGATTACAGGTGTGAGCCACCATGCCCGGCACTGTGGTATGTGGTACTGATTGCTCCTGGGTGTGAGTCTCCACGCCCAGTATTGTATGTGGTTACCAAGGGATCAAACCCAGACCCTTACGCTTGCAAGACCAGCGCAGGAACCACTGAGCTAAATCCCCGCTCCCGGCAACAAAATGTTCTTGAACAGAAAGAAAAATATGCTTAGCTCTTCCAGAGACAGATTGCAGTGGTTAAGCGAACACTACTATGGATGATTTGTTGATATCTCTACATATTAACACATTTTTTGAAAATAAAAAATAGTGGTGATGCCATATATACTGTCTTGTAAGCTGCCATTTGAATATACTGCATTCCTTAAGCTTGAGACTGGGATTAGCGCTGGGGGGGACTTTGAGGAAACCTTCTTATGGCTGCCACTTCTCAAGTATTATGCTGAGGCCAGGGGTTTAGCTCAGTGGTACCATGCCTACCTCGCAAGCACCGGGGCCCAAGTTTGATCTTTATTACCACCCAAAGCAAACACATTCATATTATGCTGTTAAATTTTCTTTGAATGAAACTCTGATTCCCTTTTACGGTATGGTTGGAAATTCTGAAGCTAGTTCTTGACACACTGAAAGCTCGGTCATGCTCAGAACTCTGAGTGGCCCCGTTATGACCAAAGTCCTTGTAGATGTTGCCACTGAGGAAACCGCTGTGTCGTTTTAGGTTTCTGTGGTCATTTGGTCACAATCTATGTAAGAAGAGAAAAGAGCCCAAGGTGTGACTCACATACTCTGGGGATCAGCACATAAGATATCTGGTATTTTAAAAAAGATTCTGAAAAAAAAAGAAAGATTCTTATTGAGAAGTGTTTGCAGGGTATGTGTCAGGAGCTGTTCTACAAAATTTTGGGGAAAATCATTTAATAATTAAAGTTTGCAGGGCAGGGGAATTAGCTCAGTGGTTCCAGTGCCTGTCTTGCAAGCACAAGGACCTGGGTTCAATCCTCGGTAACCACATGCAATACTGGGCATGGAGATTCATGCCAGCAGCAACCAGTACCACATACCACAGTGCCTGGTGTGGTGGCTCACACCTGTAATCCCAGCACTCGGGAGGCAGAGGCAGGAGGACTCCTGTGATGTGAGTTGGAGGCTGAGCTCAAGGCCAGCCTGAACTACAAAGCGAGACCCTGTCTCAAAAAAACCTATTAAAAAAAAATTAAAGTTTGCCTATCGCTGTTTATGGCCCAATGTCGCCTTGCCCGAAAACCTGTTGCATGACAGGTGGAAACATAACCTGTGGTCACAGTGAGACCTCAATGGTCCGTGAGGCTGTGATGCTCAAGGGCAAGATGACGTCAGTGAAGACTTCCCCTTCTTTGAGAACCTAGCAGTAAGAGAAAAGTCCCCCCAATTCCTCCCAGTTGTTGTGTGTAACCAATGCAGAGTGGGTCGCTCAGAGAGTCCTTGGGTTTTGCCTGCTCTGAGGCACTGACCTCTTGGACCCCCACATACTTTGAAATCACGCAAGTCTCCATTGTCTTTTTTTCTTTAGCCCTCGACAACAGGCTTGGTCCTAATCTGTCCTCGAGTCAGGAGCCGACACTGTATGACTCCCCGAGATGGAGGCAGGAAACATCACACCACTAACGTGACAAATGACCCAAACAATGTTTCCCACCATAGAGACAGAAAAAGCCAGGGAAGGAGCATCGGTGGGGAGGGAGCAAACAGCAGAAGGGCCGCCCTGGGCTTCCTGTCTACTCCTGACAGGAGTCAACACTTCACTAGAGAAACTCCCTTGGGGACAGTCTCAATGACAAGGAGAGAGAAAAAAGAAAACCAGATTAAAAAGACACAAGATAGCACAGGTGAGTTGCGACAGCACAGAGAGAGAGAGAGAGAGAGGGGAGAGAGAGAGAGAGACAAAGAAAGAGAGCGCCAGCGAGCGCTAATGGGCGGAACACAGAGAAAGCCAAGTGTAAGAAGCTGGAGGCCAAGACAGTCATCCCTCTGGCCTGCAGCGAAGGGCAGGAAGCCCAGGAGAGGGACTGACACTACCAAAAGCTCTTGTTCAGTTCGCACGCACTCCTGTGCACTAACAAATACAGCTCTAGATTTCACATATTCACTCGAGGGTCACCATTTTACTCTAGTCGACACCCGCACCTCCCTAACTGACCTCCTGTGCAGCCCCTCCAAGCCAGCCAGCTGCTCATCCTGCAGTCAGGTCCCTGTCACCAGCAGACGGGTACAAGGCAGTCACACCAACCCACCAGGAGCAACGCACGTGTGGGTAAGGGGCTCGGTGGAACCCACGGGCGGCCCGGGAGATCAGTCGGGTTACGGCAAGTTCCAGGTAGGGACAGGGGCTCCTACTGTGGGGTCAGGGTCTGTGGACAGGGGGAAATATAGAATAGCGGCCTCGTTAGGTCTTCTAGCGAATACTGACTAGGAGTTAAAAGCAAATTCTGGTCGAAAAACTGCGCTGGAAAGCAGTACAAAAAAGATGGACAGGGAAAAGAGAGAGAAACTAAGGGGACCGCGGGCCTTGGGACCCCAGCCAGAGCGGAGAGGGCTGAGCGGCAGTACACAGAGACAGCCACGGGCACAGAGGACAAGCTGCCACTCCCCGGGCAGTGCCGTGCACTGGGGAGCCCACTTTAAGCCACTTGTGCTCACGCCAGAGCATATTTACATTTTCACTCCAGAGTCGCTCTATTACCCACCCACCCTGGCATTACTCTCCTTGTGCAGACTACAAACAGCTGCCCTCAAACCCCTTACTCACTCTAACTATGGAAAAGGTACCCGTCTGCCAAACAGCTGCCCACCTCAGAGATAAGGCCCAAGGGTAGCAGGGCAAGTAAGTGGGTCAGAAGACCTGGGAGGTGGCTGTGTTGCCGCACCTGCCTGGCAAACCAAGGTCCTGGGTGCGATCCCTGTTACCAGGAAGAAAAATAAATAAATAAATAAATAAAAAATAAAGACAGAAAGAAACTGTATAGATCCCTGGAGGAGCGTGTCAGGCAGAGGGCCCCGGAAGCCGATGCAGCCGCGGAGGTTCCGGGCTGACTGGGGAGGGCTCCCTACAAAAGCTGCAGGAACACAGGGCCCAGGGCTCCATCTTCCCGGCTCCGTCCCGATTCTTCCCTATCAGGGAGGTTAGTTATCTCCTTGGCTCCCTCTTCCTTCTCCTCTGTATGAATAAAGCGTCTTCTTCCCTCACTCTCGTCTCTAATTTAATTCACCACCGTCGCTTCCTTTAGCCGGACAAAAGCAAGCGCTCGCCGCGGGCCAGGCTTTCCGCTGAGCGGCATTTATTGAAGAAGCGGCCACAGCGCTGCGGGCGGCGGGCGGCGGGCGGCGGAGCGCGGTTCCCCTCGGCTCCGACCGCGGGCGGCGCCGGCCGGGCCGCGCTTCTTCCCGGGCCGCTCAGGCTCGGTCCAGGCGGCTCCTGCAGGAGAAGCGCGGGCTCAGCGACGAGGAGCTGCGGGAGGGGACGCGCGGTGCCGGCTGGGGAGGGCGCGCAGCCGCCGGGCTCCCAGGGCCGGCACCCGAGCCCCAGGGGCGGCCGGCGCCCTCCCGACACACACCCTGTGTCGTTTCTTGATCTCGCAAGAACCAGAGTTTCTACGCTGCCTGCAGAGGCGCGAGGCCCCGGAGGAAAGCCCCGGGCCACTCAAGCCTTCTCTCATTCATTCCTGCAGACCACAGCGTGCACCTTAATGAGTTTAGCGGTGTGTCGTGGTTTTTTTTTTAAATTACCTTGTTTTGTTTTTGTGATACTGGGACTGAACCCAGGGCCTTTCCACTGAGCTACATCCCAAGGCCTTTTTTTAAATTTCGAGACAGGGTTCCGCTGTCATTAACTTGCCAGGGTTCGGTTCAAAGTTGTGACCCCTTCTGCCTCAGCTTCAGCCTCCCAGATCCTGGCACTACAGGTGTGAGCCAGCACACCTGGCTTCAAGTTTTTTTTTTTTTTTTTTTGCCTGTTCGTTTGAGTCAGGGTCTCACTATGTACCTCAAGGCTGGCCTTGAACTCACTTTGTAGCCAGTCTGACAGTCCTCCGGCCTCAGCCTCTCTTCTGGGGAAGGCGAGGCTGCTCAGGCAGACTGCACAGGGGGAGTCCTGTGTGTGTGTGTGTGTGTGTGTGTGTGTGTGTGTGTGTGTGTGTCTAAGTCACATGTGAGGGGGTGAAAGTGGTGGAGCAGGCCTGTGATCCCAGCACTTGGGAGGCTGAAGCAGGAGAAGCCCCACACATTTGACAGCCTCGACTTCAAAGTGGGACCTTGTCTCAAAAAACCCAAAAACCAAACAAAAAGTCACATGGGTCTAGTGAGTTTGCCATGGAAATTAGGTCAGAATATCATCATAAAATGATATAATTGTCCTCTTTTACCTGCTTTCTCCCGTACGGTATTCATCCCAGTCCTGCTGCTGCGCCTGGTCCAGCGAGCTCGAGGACATCAGCTGCATTCTCACTTTGGTCCCTGGACCCTATATTCAAAGACGCAGCATCTAGACCTGGTCCCGCCAGGGTCTGGTGTCACTCTCAGGCTTTAGGATGGCAGGCGAGGGACAGGCTAACTTGTTACTTCTACCTCTGAGGCGGCTGGGAAATTTTGAACACGAAATAGGTACTACAGAATGACAAGGAGCTGATCAGGTGTAATATCAGCCATGTGGGGTTGGGGGGGGCACATGTTTATAATCTCATTTGGGAGGCTGAGGCAGGAAGATCACTGATTCCAGGTCAGCCTCAACTACAGAGCAAGGCAAAAGCAAACAAAAGGAAAGTGGGAAAAACTTCACAAATGTTAACTGTGTATCTTGGGTGTATGGAGTTCATTATAGCATTATCCTGACTTATGCATCCTTGAAAAATTTCATTAAAAAACATTTAAAATCATCAACAGCAATGAGCTCTCAACTCTATCTGATTTACTGCTAAAAATAACAATAAAGTGACTTACACACGGTCCATCATACAGTTTAGTTATGTTAAACCCTTCATATCTGAAAGAAACGATAGTTTGAAAAGATTATTTTTGGTCTGCAATACACCATAAATTATGCCTAAATTTTACTTGATAAACTTTTTTTTTTTTTGAGACAGTGTCTCACTTTGTAGTTTAGGCTGGTCCTGAACTCAGCCTCGAACTCAGCAATCCTCCTGCCTCTGCTTCCTGAGTGCTGGGATTACAGGCGTGAGCCACCATATACCACTGAGGTATATGGTAACTGATTGCTGGTGGACCTGAGTCACCACGCCCGGCATTGTTGTATATGGTTACTGGGGTCAAACCTGGGATCTTGCACTGGCAAGGCAGGCACCGGAACCACTGAGCTAAATCCC
This sequence comes from Petromus typicus, assembly GCA_004026965.1. Classification (NCBI taxonomy): domain Eukaryota; kingdom Metazoa; phylum Chordata; class Mammalia; order Rodentia; family Petromuridae; genus Petromus; species Petromus typicus. The sequence continues at coordinate 3,802 of PVIR01035084.1, read as the reverse complement.
CGGCCCTTACTTGATAATCCTTGGCTAAATTTGAGAAGGCAATCTGCTAACAGTAGATTCCATGCCTGGCTAAGACAGGTATAGAGACTGACATCCAATGCAAGCTCAATAAACCACCAATTCCTGCCCAGTCTCCTCCTGATCTCTTTATCTACTTTTTTTTCTTTTTGAGACAGAGTCTCACTTTGTAGTTAGTTCAAACTGGCCTGAACTCACAGCAATCCTGCTGCCTGTGCCTCCCAAGTGCTGAGATTACAGGTGTGAGCCACCACGCCCTGCATTGTGGTATGTGGTTATCAGGGATTGAACTAGGGACCTTGTGCTTGCCAGGCAGACGGCAGAACCTCTGAGCTAAATCTCTAGCCCTCCTCATCTAGCTTTTGCCCATTGTGCTTCCGGCCCAGGGGACTCCTCTACAGTTCCGTGATCTGAACTCTGCTGCTCCTGGCTCGAGTCCCTTCCCTCTCGCAGGTCAGAGGCTTTCTTTCTCTGCACTATCTGAAGAGGATCACTGGTCCTGGGGATACAGAGAGGGACAGAGACTGGGGAGACCCAGCTGGTGAAGCAGGAGGTAGGCCGCTGCAGTCCCCTGCCCTGGCCACCTTCCATCACCTGGTCCAGAGAAGCAGGGAGAGCGGCACTCACAGGACTTTGGAGCAGAGGTGACACTCGCCACTGTAGGTTCCCTGGTCACTGGCACAGATGGGCTCACTGGGCTTGAGGAAGGCCAGGAACCAGCACCTGTTTATGTTGCGGGTGCACTCGGCCTGTGGGGAGACGCAGAGCGGGTGAGTGGCTCCTCCGGGGTCCGAGGAAGGGCAGAGTCAGAGGCCAGCGAGGCCCACGCAGGGCCTGGCCGCAGGTGTCCCAGCTCACCTTGGTGTCCTCCAGCAGCGAGCCTGTGGAGGCCATGGGCAGAGGGAAGTCTGCAAGACAAAGCAGGGAGCCTCGGCTGGGTGCCTTCCTCTACTCCCACAGGGAGGTGCGGGCTCCGCCCCGGGGGAGCTCCCACTGAGGCGCGAATGGGCGGGGAAGGGGTGCATTTGCCCCACTCAGAACTGGGATCTGCCCATCTGCTTCATGAGTTAACAATGACGACTCTACTCAGTTTGTCTTTTGGGACAGGGTTGCTATGTAGTGCAGGATGGCCTTGAACTCACAGCAATCCTCCTGCCTCAGCCTCCTGAGTGCTGGGAGTACAGGCATGCACCATCACACCCAGCTCTTGTTTTAGAAAATACATTAGGGGTAGAAATTCTCACGAAATAGTTACATTTGGACGCCTTAAAACAATGCGGAGTTTCTTTAAGAATCACATGCTCAGTCCTAGTGGTCAGAGAGCAGATCTGCACAGGGCAGCAGCGTGCACTGGGCAGAGGAGAACCAAGAGATTTAGGGACTATGCCTAAAACGTCCGAGAAAAGTGGCGAGCACGGAACGGTGTGGAGCAGGTGCGGTGACAGGACTGTGATCCCAGCACTCAGAAGACTGCGGCAGGAGAATCGCTGCAAGTATGTGCTTGGACTATATAATGAGTTCACAGCCAGCCTGAACTACACAGCAAGGCCCTGTCTCAAAATAAAACAGAGAAACTGTATGAATTCTTTCTCTGGGTTTGTTTCATCTGTCCCATGAGGAATTAGGATTCAAGAAAACTCAAAGGCTCCACAGCCTCTATTTCCATGAGAGCAGAATGCTGGTGGGAAAGGTGGGAAAGCCTTTCACTCACCCACGGCAGCGGCTGACCACGTGGTGACGGCCAGGACCAGGACAGCACCGGAGAAGGTCACCCTCATGGTGCCGGCGAGCTGTGGACAGTGTTTGGTGGTGAGACATTTTCCACACCACAGGGAGGAGCAAACTTCTCCCAGACCCTGCACAGACCAGGAAATGAACAGCAAGCCCGCTGCTCTTTCCGGGCTCCTCTGGAAGGAATCGTGTCTGGGAGGATTAAATTGCTGAGTTCTTTTCCCTAGTATAATTGAATCTTTGGGGAAAAAATAATCCCATGAGGCGTGTAATCATTATGTACTACAAACATGTACCAATCAAAATAAAACTTTAGTTAAAAAATTAACATGCAAAAATAATGTAGTTTGAAGAAAAAAATAGTGATCATCAAGACAGAATTTTAGAAGATGCCAACAAAATACTAGTACAAAATACTCCAAGAGATGAGCCGGGGAGTTAGCTTAGTGGTTCCAGCGCCTGTCTTGCAAGCGCAAGGGCCTGGGTTCGATTCCCCGGTAAACACATGCCATACTGGGTGTGGAGACTCACACCCGGCAGCAACCAGTACCACATACCACAGTGCCGGGCGTGGTGGCTCAGGCCTGTAATTCCAGCACTCGGGAGGCAGAGGCAGGAGGATTGCTGTGATGTGAGTTTGAGGCTGAGCTCAGGGCCAGCCTGAACCAGAAAGCGAGACCCTGTCTCAAAAAACCTAAAAAAAAAGAAAGAAACAAAATACTTCAAGTGAAAAAATAAACATCAAGAGTTTTTCAATGAGATATTTAAGTTTGCATTTATCCCTGAGGTTAAGGGCCACCACCCTGAGCTCAGTGACACACAAGTAACAGATAGTAAGAGGCAGATGTGGCGGCGAAAGCCCGTAATCCAGCACCTGGGAGGCTGAGGCACGAGGATCTCTCTGAGTTCGAGGCCAGCCTGGATTACACAGAGAGTTCAACCACATAGCATGACCCTGTCTTAGAACAAACAAAACAAAACCAAAAGCCCCGAAAAGAGAAAGTAGCGAACAGGCCCAGATGACACACTGAACGCGGGCTCCTAAATCCTCATCCACCCTACAGCTGTAAGCAACAGTCACTGCAGTGAGAAGCCACCCGCCGGCGTTATCTGAACAATAACCCTGTGTGCCCGTGGGCATCGCGTTTGCCCTCTTCATCCTACCCTATTTCCAGGCAATGGATCCAGGTGGGGAATGGGGCCGACAACTGCCTGAGCGGAAGCGGGAGGCCTGTGCCACAGCCCAGCCGTATCAGTCTGTCCCCGGAGCGAGGCTGGCTGGTGGGCCGCTGTCCTGAGGTCACAGAGGAGGCGGTGGAACAAGCCGAGCTTGAAGTCTGGAGGAGGAGACAGCATGTGCCTGTCTGTGTCTTCCAGCTTCCCTGCTGCCAACGCTCAGAGTTTACATGGGAACTTCCTGGGGGCGGCGAGCACGGCTGCGACCCGGAACTCGGGCAGTCGAGTGCCAAACCTGAACCTATCATTTTAGAGCTAGGCCGTACTCAAGTTTTGAACTCCTCCTGCTTGTGCTTGTTTGTTTTTGAGAGGATCTTGTGCGCAGTTCAAGCTGTCTGAACTCTCTGTACAGTCCAGGCTGACCTTGAACTGCAGCAGTCCTTCTGCGCCAGGCCCGGGTGGGCTGGTTCTTTTCCCTCACTCATCCCCGTGCCTGGTTCCTTGCTCTTTATTCTATTCGACATGGCAATTTCAGGATCTTCAAAGGAAGTGAACAGCATCTTACATGCGAAATGCCCTTTTACTAGGTCACCTTTTCGGAACTGAGACCACGCGGCAGACGCTGCGTGGGAGGTGCCCTGTGGTCACTGAGATCTGGTCACCTGTGGGACTGATTTCTGCTTGAGACACCTCTCAGCACACTCGGATGTTCCCACCCCGACATGGGTCACTCCTTCCCCTCCGGGTGGGCAGTGTGTGTGGGTCCTTTGCCCCAAGCCTGGGGGCTGTCAGTCAGGAAAGCAGGGCGCTGTGACGCAGCCTCCTCCAGGAGACACTCATTTCCTTCCATGTGTGACTTCTATCTGGGCGCTGAGGT
>PVIR01035083.1:0-16708 GCA_004026965.1 Petromus typicus | reverse complement strand
AAGGGGACAATGTTGAGATTGTAACAAAAAAGTAAGGAAACAAATTTTATATATATGGGGGGGTGGTAGGGTGGGTGGGGCTATGGGAAAAAATGAGAATTAAGTTGTGTCTTATACTGGTACAAATCCCCATTATGGAGTGCAATCATGATGTGTATATTTAATGTACCAATAAAGATAATTAAAAAAAAAAAAGCTGTCCAAAAAGATCTTGCTCTTCTTTTTCAGGTTTGATCCAAGTGTGATCAACTTTATTTTTTTTGGAATGGGATCCTTCATTTTTGATTGGGCACTGGGATTCTGTTGTGTTGCACTTATCAGTCATTCCTGCTGGCCTGCTATTATTTCTGAAAGGTTTTCTTTAAGTATTTTGGGTTTTCTATGGAATTAGTTATGTTGGCAAATAATTGCCTCTTCACTTTCCTACATCTTATTTCATTTTCTTGTCTTATTAATTTGGCAAGGGCTTTCGGTATAATACCGAGCTGGAGGAGTTAGTGTAAGCAGCCTGGTATTATTTGGATTTCAATCAGAGGTTCTAATACATCACCACTAAGTATGAGGTTGATTGCACTGTAAGATTACTGAATTGATATCATCAGTGTCTTAGCCTGGACGTGGTTTAGTGAGGAGAGGCCCGCACATCCTCTGCTGTGATATTTTCACACAGCGCGGCTCCCACAGCCTCTCAGTTCCTTGCTGATATGACAATGAGCAGAGCTGGCGAAGCCCATGTCTGCCTTTCCCACACCTGAGAGGCTGAAGTGCTGGGCCAGAACTCTGATGATGGCTGTGCACCACAGATTTAAACAAACAGTCTTCATCCTCCAAGTGAAATATTTCATAGTTCTCCAACCCTGTCACTAGTAAGTTCACATCCACGTCCAGGGAAAAAGCAGAGTCAGGTTCAGGTGCCTCTAACAGAGTGTCATTTCCAGGTAAGTGTCACTAGAGTAAGGACTTCGCCTGCCCACCGTACTAGTCCACTGAATTTTCACCATTTACGTGTGATTTACTTAAGTAGTACCTATTTACTCTGTATCAGGTGAGCCCTAATCACCTTACAGACATCCACGCAATCCTTTCTGATTACTGGATGAGATGGGTGCAATTAAAAAATAATCCCTACCACTTTGTGAGATCTCTTAATCCAAGACGCAAGTGTTTCTTGCGTCTTGGAAAAGCAGCTATCAACACTTGTTGTTCTTCTGGAATGCTCCCTACCCCAGTTCTCACTGTCTCCTTCCGGTGTCCACTGTGCACGTATTGGTGGTTCTGCTCCCCCGCAAGGTCACCCCTCGCGTGCGTCATTTTGGCACATTCTGTCATGCATTCTTTAATGGTCTCTCAGCCGATCTGCTGAGGTGATTTCTTTTCTAACCTATTTCTTAGGGCGCTACCTCTGTTTTAGGTCCACTCAGAGTTTTGCAGCACAGTTTCCCATTTATCAGTTTATTTTAAAAATCTCTTTATTTTGATGAGCCAAAATGGATTTGGTGAGGGAGGCATTTTAATGTCCATTCAGCCCCCCATCCTGAAACTGGAACTTTCTGCTTTTTAAACTATTTTCTCCTCATGAGTTTCAACAGAAACGAGCATTACCTATCATATCAACCTAAACTCTGAACAATACAATTAACAGCCTTTGTAAATTTGAATGAGTAGCTGGCCCAAGAACTCCCTTAGTACATCCGGGGTCCACTGAGGTTTGGGCTTGGTCATTAGTGTAACGGTCTCACCAGTGTCCTCACCTGTGGTTGAGAGTGTCCCTGCACGGGCCCCTGTTTTGTAGAGTGGTGACTGGTACAGTGCGGGGTCTGGCTCGTAATTCTGTTGTGGTTCGAAGTGCACTACAGGCAGCATGGGGTTCATTTGTCCCGGCAGTGCATCTTCGATGACCATCTCCTGGTCATCCCACCGAGAAGCGTCCATGAACATCCCGTGAACAAGGACGCCATCTTCCGGGGAGGGCAACTGAAAGACACCGAGCCAAGAGGTCAGAGGAGGAGGAGAGAACAGCAGCTGGGCCATGTCCTCTGTCTCGCAACCTTACCAGCTAGCTCTAAAGACATTCAAAAACCACAGCATTACATTTTAGAGAGGGGCACCCCAAGGCTTGGAGGCCTTAGATTGATGCCAAATCTACTTTACACAGCTTGTCAAGATGTTCAGTATGGGACGCCCCAAAGGCAGTCATTGTAGGCTTCGGACCACCTGATGCCATGGTGTTACAACATTTCCAGTCTCTTGAGAAGTGGATGGGATAAGAGGGCTGTGATTATCATGGTATTCTTAGTGAAGACTTTCAAGGACCTGGATGCCTTTCTCCCTCCTAGAAGGCAGATTATATATCTGCAATAATTAATATTTACAGGGAGCCTCAGAAAGTTCTTTTCTTTTTCTTTCTTATTTCCATTAAAAATGATGCTTATTTTTTAGTGTTGAGAGAGAGAGAGAGAGACAGACAGACAGACAGACATAGAGCTATACTGCTCTTTAGGGTCCCATGTCCGGATGTTTCCATGGGAGCACCTATGCTGTCATTCCTCTAACACTGAACGTTGCTAATTCTGTACCTGATCTTTGGATAATTTCAGCCTCACACCTATAGTCGAAGGATCAGGAAGTCTGGCCAACTCGTAGTGCACTGGAGAGTGAATGCATTCCTTGTGCCTGGTCTTTGCTTTTTGGTGTCCAGCAAGATGGGATGGAGCTTCTGTTTGGGGTTGCTATGGAGATTTGTGCAGGTTTGCCTGAAAACTACCTTGCCACCTCCTTGTCAAGCCATATGCAGGAGCCATCTAGGTGGGCATGTACCCAGAGGAGCGCATTTTCCTAAATGGCACAAGAGGCCTGATAGTCATCCTGTTTGTAACAGAAGCACAGCTCTCTGAACACGTACCCTAGTGTTACCTGCATATGTCAGCTGGTGAACGAGAAGGTTGGCTAGCTAGACTATGTTAGCCCCCAGAGATTTCAGCCCTTCTGAGGTATTGTCATGGCTCAGTGCACAGGATGAGTGGGTTGGAGTGACAGAGACCCCAGGGTCACTTGAAACCCCTCCCTGTCAGTCAGCCTCTGCCAGGCACAGAGCAGGGCCAGCATCCTGGAAGATTCTGGTGATTTTTTTTTTTTTTTTTTTGAGACAGGGTCTCACTTTGTAGTTTAGACTGACCCCAAATTCACTATGTAGCCCAGACCAGCCTTGAACTCACAGCAATCCTCCTGCCTCTGCCTCCCAAGTGCTGGGGTTACAGTCGTGAGCCACCATACCTGGCATTGTGGTACATAGTTATGGAGAATCGAACTTGGGACCTTGTGCTTGCCAGACAGATGCTAGAACCACTGAGCTAAATCCCTGACCCTGTGGTGATGTGTTTAATGGGAATAATGTTTTGTAGTTATTTCTAATGTGGGCCTGGGACACCTTTTTTACCAGAATTTCAAAATAAGGAGGAGTGCATCTTTGAATTTATTTCTTCCATACTTCAAAAACACTTTGATGCTAAAACAAATTTCTTTTTTAATTCTTGAGACAGGGTGTTGCTTTGTAGTTCAGGCTGACCCTGAGCTCAGCCTTGAACTCACAGCAGTCCTTCTGCCTTTGCTTCCTGAGTGCTGGGATTATAGGTGTGAGCCACCATGCCCGGCATTGTGATATGTGGTTCTGATTGCTGGTGAGTGTGAGTCTCCACACCCAGTACTGTTGTATGTAGTTACCAGGGATTGAACCTGGGCCCTTGCTCTTGCAAGACAGGTACCAGAACCACTGAGCTAAATCCCTGACCCCCTAAAAGAAATTTCTTTAAAGATGTGCCTTTTCCCCTGTCATTTTAAGGAACAAGCAATCAAGAGGCGTGACTTAAAGTATTTCATAAGTCAATCCATGAATACGGGGCCACTGATAGAGTTATGCAGGAACAATTCCTGCTGATAAACACCATGTTATTTTAGGGAAAGTTTAATAAAAGCCATTCATCCCAATTATTTTGATTGGTTAGCAAGCACTTTCTGGACAAAAGTAATCTGGGACAGGTCTTTAATCTCACAGCATATATGGAAAATTGGAATGTGTATGAGTGACAAGTCATCCGTTGCATAAGGCACCCTGGGTGGGGAAACACTTTGAGACAGAGGGTCCTGTGGCCCACAGATATCTCGGTACGTGTAGGTGAGGCAGCTGCTTCCTGGCTGCTCCAGAAACACGGGGGTGGGTCGTAGAAAAACAGCACTGCCTGCGGCCACTGTCCTGTGTAGTCAGGGTGTGACTTGGGGTCAGAATTTTAAAACACTCCTCAGATGATTCTAATCTGCAGCCTGGTTGAGGCTCAGATGTGGAAACTGTGGTGCTCAGGCTGTCGTGGGCTCAGGACTCCCTATCAGGGTAATAAAATGTGGATTTCTGACTTCCAGCCCAAAGTTGCTGGTTCAGCAGGTCTGGAATCTGGCCTGGGAATTTGCATTTTTACCAAGTCTGTGGGCAATGCTGACAGGGCACACTGAGTACCAATGCGCCAGGGAAGTGAACTGTGTCTTTCAGCCATGTATGTGGCTTCCACACACATTCCTGAGAGTTATCTGACACTGCTGTTCCAGTGAGGAAATGTGGGAAGTCAGCTTGCTGAGTCTACCAGGAGGCAGCTGAATGGATGACACAGACAGATTCAGCCTAATAAGATAGTCATTTATTGTACCAGGCGCTGGTCCTGTGATACAATTGACATTCATTCATACTGCACTCAGATCTGGGGCTGGTGCTGTCAGCTCCATTTTATGGATGAGAATACTGAGGAACAGACAAGTCAGCAGTTGCCCTACCACACAGAGGTGGAGAGTAAAAGAATCAGAAGAGAGTCAAATGGAGGCTTCTTTGATCCTGAAATCCTTGTTTTTAATGTTCAGCTGTGCTGCCTTGCAAAATGGATAAAGTTACTGTAAGTATCTAAAGAAATGAAACAATATTGCCTGGAAAAGTATTTCTATAAATGAGACTAAATTTGTGCAGCTCCCATGCAGTCATTGCTAACTGGAGAGCTTGTCTTGGAGTGTGATTACTATGCTTCCTTCCTCCTCTTGCGAGTGGAGAGTGGTAGGGGAGTGTGGCGAGGGAGATCAGCTATACTCTTGAATGAAGGTAGGACAGAAACTTCTTTGCTATAATAGCAGGTGGGCAGTACCTCCATGTCCATGGGCAGTTCTTGTCCAAACTGCACCGTCTTGGCAGCTTCTATCACTGTAGCTTGATCCCGGTAAGCAGGAACCATATTGTACTTGAAACCCAGCTCATCTATAGGCAAATTGTATTTCCGAGCATGGTTTTGAAGAGTTCCTGCACATAAGAAAACCAGAAATCTGGGTCCTCAGACAATAGTGCTACCCTACACACACTGCCCCTCTCACCCAACCAGGCTGCTCTAGCACTAGAGAGTTTCCTCTCCAAGAAAACCTAACTACTGACACTCTACTTGGAATTATTCATAGAGACTGAAAGCTCGTGGGTTGTTAGGTGAGGACCCAAGAGATGTACAAGTGGTGGCTACAACTGGGAAAAAGAGGAAAGAAGGCCAATTCTGAAGTGTATTGTTTTCCCATACAGGAAGTTTCAGGGCCAAATCTCCCTAACTGTAGGGTTTTGTCCAGCTTGGAATGTATATGAGTGATTAAGAATGGGACAAATTAAAGACAGGCTATTAGTATCTAGTAGCCCTGAAGCCTGGCTCCTCTGGGACTCTAGCTAGATTTCTCAAGCTGATGGGAAGACATTAAGGGTATGTTTTAGAGGGGAGAAGGCTGCTCAAATCTGGGCCCTGCACAGGTAGAGCTCAAGTGGGGGCCTTGAGCATGGGTCCCATGGGAAACTGAGTCACAAGCTTGTGTTCATGTATGCAGCACTGTTCAAACTTGAGTAATCTACAAGGGGCAGGAAGTAGGTTACATGGGGACATCTGCTCTTTCTGCCTAGTTGTCAAGGAAGAACAGGGCTTAGCTGGATTGCTCTATATCCGGTAGCTTCACTGCCAGGGCCTTAGCACCTGTGCTCTCTCTCCACTCCTAGAAAATCTGGTGTGTAACAAAGCGCAAACTGTCCTGTAGGATTCTTCCAGAGAAAACACCAGTACCTGTTAGAAATCCTTGAGGGAAGAAGAAACCAGAGATCCAGAAGGACTTGGGCTGTCCTCTTTTGAGCCACAACTGAGGGAAAGACATATCACAGGCACTTTATTTCTGAGCTAGAGTTTGTCATCGAAGGCAGAGTGACATTTTGGAGGCCTCTCAAGAGACAGACTCTACACTGGTCTTGACTTAGTGGCCATCCCACTGCACTGCCTGGCTTGTCCCTTCTCCCCCCTCCCAGTGTGATAGCAGACCCTGGTTAGTACCAGGACAGATGAGAGGAAGGGCCACAGAAACACAGCTGGTGGTTTGGAAATCATGCCATATAGGTTCTGTATTTCCCATGCACTATGGCTAAAACCCCAAGAATGGCTGGCTAGGGAAAGTGACATTATAGTCAGCATAAGACTTTCAAATTGAGGCTCCTCTGGAAGGCTCTGTTTCTCTGATCCCTCAATGGCTGTAGCCAGAGCTTCCTAGGGACATTAGGGCCAGATATGCTATTAGATTCTTCAGGGGTGAAGTTTCTTACATCCACAAATGAAGTCCTCAAAATAAGGTCTTTGACCCATGATCCGAGTGGTTTCAGGGAAGGGTAGGCTGTGTTGGACCACAGAGAAGGAACCTGATTGTTGAGGAAGCTGGTGTACACCTTTTCCATTTCTTCAGACATCACGACGAATCCAGCAATGGCTTTATTGAGTGTTTCTAGAGAAGTCTGCAAGAACAAAAGGCTCAGTGTCCTCTGCGGCTGTAATTATCAAGGGTAGATGACATTCATTCATGACACTCACGAAAGGCCCACAAACTGGGTTCTGGCCTCTCTGCACAGTCTGCTGCTGGGCCAGACTCTGTAATATTTCATACATTTTTTTCACAGTGTATTACAGTAGGGTGTAACACTTGGGAACAGAAGCAGGTTTCGGCAGTTGATATGAAAGGTCAGTGTGGAGAAAACAATAGGAGAGATGTTTCTAGAGACCTAGGGAAATGGGCTTGGAGAAAGTCACCATCTAGCTGTCCTTCAGGCCAAGGGGAAGATGGGTTTGCTAGTGATAGGGCCCAGAGATGTGTGTGGGGGAATGAGGACTGAGGACCCTTGCTGCTCAAGGGGTTCCTATGGTTTCCAGGATTTTTTTTTAATAGCAGAAAAGAAAGATTCTTAGATAAGATCAGTCTTCCAGCTGACATCAGAGAGAAGTCCTAGAAATAGTTCCTAGTACTGGAAATTCTGCCTTAAGACATGGCCTTGGTCCTCTCCTCTCCACAGAAGAAGCAGGCAGTAGTACTGGAAGGTGCTGGGCTGGCAGCACAGGGTTAATTTTACCACCTGGCTAATGACCAAGGCAGTGCAGATAGATTAGTGATGACCCCCCCAGGGTCCAGCTACATGGAAACTTTCGTATAATGGGAAATACAGTAAGAAGATGTTAGAGGTGGAGTTTTTGTTGGTTAAACACCAAAGTAAAGCCTAGGATGATGTGCACATAGTCTTAGGGAGAGGTAACATATGGAAAAAATAAGGCTCATTATCCTTCTGTTCTTTCTTAGCCTGACTCATGGGTCCTTTCCTCCCCATACCTCTTCACAAGAGGCAGTGGAAGAAAAAAATAGTTTGTCCTTAGAAAGTAAGGCAGCGATGGCAAACCTTTTAGAGCTTTCAGTAATAACAAATAGCCTGCTCTGGCATGGGTGCCATAGGTTCGCCACCGCCTGTCTAAGGAGGCATCTGCCACAGAGTGTAGGAAGGAAGATGTGAGTCAGCACCAGGATGGCAGCCCAGGAAATAAGGCACGTGCCATAGAGGGTTCTCACATGGGCATTTTGTGGCTCACGCTCTGAGCAATCTAGGTTTTCACTGTCTTCTATAAAGACTGTATTATTAGGAGCAAACTAGACATCAACAGCCAGCCCTCCTGAGTGGGTACTGAAGCTCTTGATGAATTTCTGGTCAGTGCAAAGCGTCATGGTGTAAGTTAGGATAATGAGGAGCCTGGAGAGCTGCAAGGTCACATACTCAGTCTTTAGGAAGAGGACACCAGTCTCATTAGCAGAGGGTAAATTCAGTCTCAGGTTGGGTTTCAAAGGATACAGTTTTAGGAGAGGCTTTGTTTCCCAGGAGCAAGGGTGGAGATGAGCTTGCATACATGGATTAACTTCAGTAGGTTGTTAAACCGGTCCACTTCCTGGCTCAGAACAGTCGTCAAGGAATTCAGTCGTCCTTGAGGGTCCTTCACGAAAAGGGCCTCAGAAGCTCCCTCCATCATTAGTTTTTCTGAAACACACAGAGCTGGCTCCTCAGATAGGCCACCATCGATTTCTGTTCTCGTGCAGCTACTGGGCATGTGCGTATCTTGACGTTCTTTCTAAAGCCAGCTTCCCTTACAATTCAAGTCAGAGATGCAGGGCTGAAGATATGATAACATTTATACTACATAAAACTCTCCGGATATTCATCTGTGTTGATATAAAAGTGGTCACAGAAAAATCTAGCTGAATTCATGTGTATCAGGGAAAAATGTGTGTGTGTATGTATGTGTGTGTGTGTGTGTGTGTGTGTGTGTGAGAAAGAGAGAGAGAGAGAGAGAGAGAGAGACAAAGAGAGAGAGAGAGAGAAAAACAGAGACAGAGACAGAGACAGAGAAAGAGAATGATTAGTTCATTTAGTTTCTAACCACGGGTATTTTCATCTTCTGTGCCAGTTTGAGCTGTGTGGCCTCTGGCTTTGGACAGAGTGGGTAGGTCCTTAATTGCTTAAGTGAAACAGAGAGGCTGGTGGTGCTAAGGTAGAAGGAGGGCATGGATGGAAGAAAGAGAAGGCAGCTCCCTTTCCTTTGCTGTGACTGGTGGGGACTAGAGGAGCCACGAGGGGAGAGGATGAAGTCAGTGTGACTTAGTGATATTTGAAAACTTGCAAGGAGTCTAGAAGTCTCTGCAGTGGACAGGAGGCCTGGCAGGAGGGCACAGGAAGGTGTACCCAGTTTTGGCTGAGTGGGAAGCACAGCCTGGAAGACTTTGGTGCAAAGTTAGGTGGGCAAAGAAGCAACCTGATGGACAAAGGACATTGCAGAGACCCACTGGCCCAGTGGCCTGAAACTTCCCTCTGCTGTATTGGTGTGCAAGCTCTGCTGTTGCCTGCATACCTGCACTGCATCTAAGAGGAGGGGTTGGTAGTGGGAGACTAGGAGATGAAGCTTAGCATTCACCCAAGTTGCTAAGCATCGTTTAAAGGAAATGGCTGAAATATTAAGTAGGCCCATGATTCAAACCAGGTGACATTTAGTTCTGCTTTCTCCCTACAGTCTACCAAAGAGAGATTCAAACAAAGAACCACATGAGCTATAAAAGGAAAAGAATCACTTTTTTTTTTTTTTTTTTGAGACAGGGTCTCACTTTGTGGTTCAGGCTGGCCCTGCACTCAGCCTCAAACTCACATCACAGCAATCATCCTGCCTCTGCCTCCCGAGTGCTGGGATGACAGGCATGAGCCACCACGCCCGGCACTGTGGCATGTGGTACTGGTTGCTGCTGGGTGTGAGTCTCCACACCCAGCGTGGTATGTGGTTACCGGGGATCAAACCCGGGTCCTTGGGCTTGTGAGACAGGCGCCGGAACCACTGAGCTAACTCCCTGGCCCCAAGAATTGCATTTTCCTATAGTATCTGAAGAAACTGTAGGTAAATAAGTGGCTCCAAAATATGTGATTCAAGTTCCTTATTAACTATCTACACTGTGGCTGTTGGAGGAAAAATCAGATACTAGTGTGGATTATTTAATCTCTTGAGTCCATAGAGCTGGGGTATGGTATGTCTGGTCTTTTCTAGTTACTCTCCTGTCAGGGGCTATCCCCATTAGTCAGTTCTTTTGTTGGGCTAGTTGCTTTCTTCCCTAAGCAGAAACCTGCCCCTCAGGTTCAGCAGTTGGCCTCCTTATCATTTCACAGTAGAAGTATAAGCTTTATGAAGCTTCTAGAGAAAAACCTCCCAAAGAGTTAAAATTAAACGTTCATAGCAGTGTCGTGGCCTTGTTCTGCCAATAGGTGCCACACATCTGTCAGGGCATCTGGACATGAGCAGGTCTCACTGTGAGCCTGGCCCCTTCTCGAGGATGTTCTCTCTGAAAGATGTCTGTGGATGGCGCAGACGTCTGCAGTAGGCTCGGCCAACTTCCGGGACCTGCAAACCCTGCCCTGGTCACACGCACAGTTAAGACACTGCTACTTTTGTCCCAAGTGGCTCATAAGGGGCCTCACTGGCGGGGACCTTTGGAGTCTCACTTGCAGAGAGGATGCTCTGTCTGGACTCTTCCCAGACGGGACCCTGAAAGCTGCTCCTTGGACTTCCCAGTGCGGGTTTTCAGGAGCTGGTGCTCTTCAGTTTGGTCGTGTAACTTTCTTTTTGTGCTTTTGCTTTCTTCTGTGTAATTAGTGTGCATGTGTGGGTGTGTGCATGTGTGTGTGTATCAGCAGTTTAGTAAACTCTGTCTTATTGTCTTTTCCTTGGTGTTAGAATCTTTTGTTCTCTGGGAATCTGTAGCTATAAATTAAGCAGCTGTGACTATAGTCTCTTGAAGGCTATACTTCCTCACGGTTAAAAGGACAAGTTCATGATTTCTGTTGCCATCCCTCCATCCCTCCATCCCCTCATCTTTACTGATAAGAAATTTCTTACTAAAATAATCGCCTCAGTTTGCTTCAATATCAAGTGAACTCTACCCAAGCAGAAATTGTTTGAGGGCTGCTCATTGCAGGCCAGTAAGTAACTTCCTCTGAGGTCACCTGACTCCTTTTCTCTGAGCACTATCAGAGTACAGGCAGAACTCAGTTACTGGCTTTTTTCTGCCTCATTTCTTTTTCTTATTTTCTTTCACTTATCTATGAATGTTGAAACCTATGACCAATCTAAGAAAAATGTGAGGGTGAACGTCTTGTGATCATTAAAGGGGATTGCTTAACTTACTGGAAAACAAAACAAAAATAATTTAACCATCTCTCCTGAGTGGGGAAAAATAATGGAAGGACAGATTAGTAGAATTTTAAGTGGCGATAGAAGTGCTTCCCATCTGTGCTGTACAATATGGTAACACTTGCAATATGGCTTGTGCAACTGAAAACATTAAATTTTAAACAGATGTAAAATTCAGTTTAAGTAGCCACATGCAGCAAGTGGCTACTGTCTTGGACAGTTCTACAGACTGTGGAATCATGAAGCTGAGGGAAGTTAGGACAGTCTGGTTGCAGTTATACTGGGTTATAAACCAGTTTGCTCTTATGCTTCTGGTAGGTGAGGTGCTGCAGGCTTGGAGTCCATTAACGGACAGCTTCATGTCAGACGAGGTCTCTAGACACGTTTACACACTAGGTTTAAATATGTACTTACTACTCAATTCTCCATATATACTGTATCCCTAAACTTTCCATTATGTGCAGATGCCAAAGATTAGTTATTACCTGGAACTCTGGTCCGGATAGAAGCAACAAGCTCTTGGACGATTTCATCATTGCTCTTCCCCTCTCCTCCAGCAGATGACCTTGGCTGAACCTCAAGTATGGTGTTTATTAAAGTGCTGGTCTCTTTGTACTGTAATGGTGGTAAGAGAAAGGACAGTGAAAGCTCCGATTCTCAACAAGTAATGTGCAGCAGTGCAGTTCACTTACAGGAATAATGGAAGTTGTCAAAATCAAGGACATTGAATTTCATTGTAGGAAGAACATTTAACATGAGATCTACTCACTTAACAAATTTTTAGATATACAATCCATTACTGTTACTATAGATACAATGTGGTATGGTAGGTCTCTAGAGATTTTTCACCTTGCTTGATAAATGCCCAGGAATTATGCCTGTGCATAATTCCCACTGTATGTCCCTGATTAATAAGGAAGATAACAGTCATTCCTCATTAATAATCATCTTACTGACTTTCTCTGGCTGTATCCTGCTTGTAATACCATCTTGGGTTGTCTGAGCTTGACAAAGTAGTTCAGCTCCTTTTTTTAATAAAAAAAAAAAAAAAAAAAAACCACTGGGATTCTGTTTCTTAAGCCTCTTTGCTTCCATAGTGGTTACTATCCTGTGGAGCTGTGGGCTGGATGGGCAGTGCCTGAGGCACCACTGACACAGACATCTGTGAACTTGGAAAGTGATGCTCAGAAAGCTCCTATTTTGGCTGGCGTGGCTCTAACACTGTTCTCAGAAGCATCTTCTGTTCCTTCTTTGTCTGCAGGGAAGCAGAGGCTCTTCAGCAGCATGGGTGGGTACGAGCTTTCTCCATTTCTGAGTCCATGTTGTCTTTCAAGAACAGAACATCCTCAGCCAGCAGGGATTTGAACTGTACTGCAACTGGCTCTGAGGGGTACTTCTCAGGCAGGAGACACCATCAGGAGGAACTAAGTGGCTCATAAAGATGACCAACTTGGCTTCATTGTCCAAGGAGAGCTTGATCCTCGAGACAGCAGCCTTGTCCTTCTGTTTTGTTATCTGGTTGATCTTCATGGAATATTAAAGGTCACTTTCAGAACAACTTGCTCCCTTCACATCAGGTTGTTCAGAGTTGTATTATAAAGATACATCTTGGCAACAGATCAGGGTGCAGGAGCCAGGGCCTTAGATAGCCATAAAGACGATGCATTCTGGTTGTGCAAAACCCTTCTCCTCCTGGACCCTTCCTGGCCTTTGCTAGTTTCTGATAAGCATCTGTATGAGCACAGCTTGCTGGGTGGAAGAAAAAATAACTTACCTATTTTGTGCTAGGAGTCTTTGATTGCAAGGTGCAGAATTATCTAACCTGCTGTGTGTTTCGGGTGAAGAACAGCAGAATATGCTACCCCAAAATAAGCCATCCGGCATAAGGATTCTCTTGAGCTAAACAGAAAACACCAGTGGAAGGACATCTTCCCTTTTCTTTCTGAAGATGGGAGATTACAAATTCTTATGTGAAAAATGTCCTCTCTGTATCAGAAGAAAAGGATCATTCTTCGATGGGGAGGCCAGAGCCATGAGAATGCTGTACAGATGGATGTGTCAAGATGCTTCTTATCTTTCTTTGGCCTCTACACATCCTTCAATTACTTTCCACAACTGCTTCTCTATGTTCAACCCAGTACAAAAGCATTTGGATTCTACCCTTGCTTCGAGTCTCCATTTCCTTACTGGTGTCACATAAAGCTAACTTTAAATCTGTAAGTTGTCATCCTGGAAGTCTGTCTTATGTCAGTTTAATCCTCAGGCCCTCTTGGAACCTAAGATGACAGAGATGGAATGTGTGCCCCTACCCAAGCACAGTGAACCTAACATTCTTGTCCTGCTTGGCTAATTCTCTCTACATGGACCCTCCCTTCCTGTGACAGAGGAGTTGCTTCCATGTGGTGGGTGGGGTGTCAGGAACAAGGTCACAGATGGCTGAAGATACAGGCCATCCTACACAGTGACTCAGAAGAAAGAGAGGGCCTCTCTCAACCACAGCATTGGTATATACTGTCTCAGGAAAGGACTCTCACTCCTTAACGTGGTTGCATAAAACATGAGAACAGGAAAGGAGTAGCCAGACACTGGACCTTTAGTGTTTTGTTCTGTCATTTTTTTTTGTACGGATTCCTTCATGTCTGGAGAGATCTTATTCTCTAACTCTTATCTGGACAAAATCCAAATATAAAAGATAGACTCCTTAGCCTATGAGGCCGTTTGTAGCCCTCAACCTTTGGAGATTTACATCCGGAGACACACCTCATTCCATGGTTTTGGTTCACCACAGATGGATGTTGAACAGGAAGGGTAGGCTGAGTTCAGGTCACCGGGAACTTTCAAATGTCCAGCTGAAGAGCTTGCACAGGGAGTAAAATAGTCCGGATTGCTCTCTGAACCTATTCTTGTGGCCTGGTACTGTAGTGCGCAGTGTTTTAACTTACCTGTTTTGGATGTCTGTAATTGTACTGTCATGATTTAGTCTCATATAGATCCAAGAGCCTCGGTGACACATAAGACAATGTGCCCTCCTGGGGGGAGAGGTAAGAAGGGAGAGAAGGGCCTACCCTGTTGTCTGAATCTCTGCATTTCAGTAGACTGTGAGCCGGTCTGTTACGGATTAGGCAGAGGGCTGGAGATAGAGGGTGGCTGGTGTTGAGATTATGGGAAAGGGGAACTACTGCCGAACTACTGCCGAAGACAAGGTTGTTTAGAGCAATCCTATTGCACAATTGGGACTGTGACTGGGCTGAACTTTCTGGCCCTGCAGACTGGCTGTGGCCTGTCTGGACTTGGAGACTTTACTATTGTCTTTGTCTTCAGTAACAACAGGGACTCTGGTGGTCCCACATGCTGTGATGCTCCAGGGCAGAACTACACCAGGATCTTCATCTATATAATTTCTCAAGGACTATTGGCAGAATCTGCCCTGCCCTCTGGGTCTTCTGAGTTCTTCGCTACTTGAGATGTGCATAGTAAAAAGGTAGCAAGCTAGGGGCTTGCCTTCTTTGTTACCCAGAGTAGCACGAATCAGGTCCAAGCTCAGCTTCTTCTACAAGTCTTATTTTTGTCTATTTATTAATTAATTCACCTTGTGCTGTCAGGCTCACAGGAGACTCGAGCTCAATTGCAGAGGTTCTACTAACGTCCCCTTCTCCTGTTTCCTACACGAAGTGAAACAGCTGTTTACTTAAAATAGGATTAGAAGTCAGAACTAGCGAGTTGACAATTGAAGTTTTGAGTTTATGTACACAATATAATGTATTTTAAGTTGAAAGTCACGTACCTGGAAAACTAGATTGGCATTTTCATGCATTCCAAAAATTTCGGGGTCATCTATCAAAGGCAGATTTTCAATGTACTCCTTAAACTCTTGTAGGGTGTCAGCCAAGGGTGCAAAATAGACACCTGTCATTCAAAACAGCACACAGACATATTGTGAATGGCCTGGCTTTCTACTGCTTTTCTCTGGCTTGTTCAGAGGGTGGCTGAAGAGAGACTGTTTCCTAAGCCTCTTTCCTTCCAGTGTGTCTACTTTTCTTCCTTTATTTTGAGTCTTGAACATCAAGTTAGTGCCTGAATCTTTCATGATGCCTCTGAGAGCCTATGGATACTGTGCTGAAAGTTACGCCTCAGAAAGGGCTCCAAATTTATGCTCATTTGTTTGATAAAAAATAACTCATTTTCATTCCTCAAAGAAAAAGGTACATTTGCAAAACACTGAAACACAAGGTTACTCAGTTTTCCCTAGCAATGATAGGATGTATAAGATGTGAGAGAAAAACATATAGTTACAAACACGCTGCAGTGAATTTGCCTCAAAACTCTCTTCCTTGCTTCAGACACTCTTTTGCCATTGTCCTTGCCACTTGCT
The DNA here is from genome assembly GCA_004026965.1 of Petromus typicus. Lineage (NCBI taxonomy): Eukaryota > Metazoa > Chordata > Mammalia > Rodentia > Petromuridae > Petromus > Petromus typicus. The sequence goes on along the minus strand of PVIR01035083.1, from coordinate 1,258 downwards.
AGAGCCATTCTGGAAGTGTGCTTTGGAGAGTGTCTTTAGTCGCACAGTTGAGGCTGCCTCAATGTCCTGAATTGGTTAACGATGTTTGCCTTTCCTGACCATTTTGACTTGGGGAAATCCAGCAGTCTCACAGAGCCAGATTCAGTGGATGAAAACACAGTGCAATGTTTTTATGAACCTGCATTTCCATTTAATGGCAGCAGCATTTACCATATTTTTTATCACATCTCATAAAGACACAAAAGGGAACTTCCAGAACTGCTTCAGGAAGAGTGGTAAGAATAATGGGATAAGTGTATTCATAGTCAAGTGGATTAACAGTAATGTGCCTTTTACTTTAATGTGTTAAAAACTCAGATATTCACCATAGTTTGTGGTTGGTATAGTTGAATCTTATCAATCTCTTATATTTCATTTGTAGAAACCATACAAGCGTGTTCTGTGCTAATCCAATCGCTCTTCCAAGGGGAAGAGCACTCAGGACCCTTCACTAACTTCTGTCTGACCTTAATAAATGATTGCCAAGTCATAGATCTGTTTTTTGACTCAATTTGCCTCACTGAAAATTTTGTTGAATTATATAAAATATACTAGAATATAACCTTGAAAACACTTAGACACAACACAGCCAACTTTAATACAGAGACAAAGTGGCTGTTGTATAACCTGTATTTTTGGGTTTTTACTCTCAAACCAGCTTCGAAGGTGTGAAGCCAAGAGGTGGATACCGGGTTGTGAAGACTGGGCACAAATTGTAAGGCTGAAAGGGAAATTGTAAGATGCTCTCCATGGCTGCTTGGAAAGGTCTTTTCATCATATTTAAAAGCCATTTACCTGATTCAGAATATTTATAATTGTCTTGTAAGGTTTCTGGAGAAAAAAACTTTTTCAAGACTGTACGAAGGCATCTTTGATCCCAGGTGTCTGTGACTCTTCCGCCATATGTAATTTCACCTGAAAAGGTGAAATTTATATTTTTAAATATTTTTTAAAAAAGTTGGTAAGCATACTTTAAGTCTAATAGATTTTATTATTTGCTAGTATAAATGGAAAGAGCACATCAGGATTTCCTTCTACCACCAGCCTGAAAAAGAATAAAAATCAATCTTTACAAAAACCAGAAAAGATGTAATATTTGTACTATACCCTAATAGCTTTGCTTTTTGAATTAACAAAAACTGAACCCAGTAGTTCTATACACATATTTCTTCTTTCTTGTTCTTTTGTCTCAAAATATTAATTTTGAGTCTTATTTCAT
>PVIR01035082.1:0-16762 GCA_004026965.1 Petromus typicus | reverse complement strand
AGCAATCCTCCTGCCTCTGCCTCCCGAGTACTGGGATTACAGGTGTGAGCCACCATGCCCAGCACTGTGGTATGTGGTACTGATTGCTGCTGGGCGTGAGTCTCCAAACCCAGTATTGTATGTGGTTACCAGGTAATCGAACTGGGCCCTTGTGCTTTCAAGACAGGCTCCGGAACCACGATCTAAACCCCCTGCCCCTTCTGTTTCTAACTTTTGAGTTATCTTAAAACAGCAGGCCACTGTCTGATCATAGTTAAGAGAGAGTTAATCAAAGTAAAACCAAATCATTGTGGTCATCATGTGGTTTTTGGACTTGGTCTATTCCTGTAGATTATCTTAACTGCCATCTTTTATTGGAGAAGTGCTAGATAAAAAATATAGACATTTTTCATTTCTGTTCATTATATTTTCCAAGAAAGATTCTTCAGTTGTCTATGCAGAAGGTAGATATTGGCTTCATTGTCTTCCACCAAAGTTTCTCTTATTTCATTTTAGTAACATTAACTATGTACCTGGTTCAAGTAACAATGCAACATCCTTTATTTTTATCACTGATGAACCTATTCAAACTAACACTCTTTCAGTCTTCTGCTAGGATTACACAGATTAATATCTTAATATACATGTATTTTCTAAAGTTCAAAGTTATTAAGTAAATGATTGATTTTTTAAAGGTTTTTATTTGTACATTACATATACACATCATGATTGAATTCAACAATGAGAATTTGTACCAATATATGACACGACTTAATTCTCATTTTTTCTTATAGCTCCACCCACCCTACCACCCCCATAATGATTGATTTTTGTAAGAATACTTACAAATATTTGCTTTTGGCCATTGCTGAAATTAGAAAAAATTTTAGGGAAAAGGAAGTATTTTCTTAAACAGAAAGGACAGTAGGAAGAGGGGCAAAAAACAGTATCTTGGAATGATGCAAGATAGGAACGAAAACCACATAAGCAAGTGAATTATTCATATTTTTGGGGGAGAATTTTGTCTATAATAGAGATTTGAAACATGAGTCACCAAGGCAAAGTCCAGAAAGGTAGTCGTTTTTCAGTCCTGGATTAAAGATATTATAAAATGTTTCAACATGAAAGTAGCCAGTTCAAGATTGTCATGGAAGAAATAAGTCTTATAGACAAGGAGGGAGGTAAGTAGAATGATATGCAGAATATTTTATGTCCAGAATTAGAGTGGTAATGGCCCGAAGTAGGGTGATGACAATGGGCTAGGACAGGTGTGATGGGTGAGTTGTAAAAAGAAAGAATTGGCTGGATGCAGTGACTAGTGTTTTGTGCAATGGCATAACCCTTCCTGTCTCCTTGTGTTGGGAGGCATCATTTGAGTGAAATGCCACCCTGAGCTAGTGTATCCTGGAAATTGGGTAAATATGAGCTACGGCTTAGTTTGTCCTCCACTGGCCTGAAGCAGGTAACTGAAATTAAATTTCATGCGAACTTGCTCTCAGCCGGGGATACATCGTTAAGCTTCAGGATTATCTAGTTGATCACACTAAAAAAAAAAAAAAAAATCTATTTCTACTGTTCCCTTGCCAAATGTTGTGGAAATATTTTAATCACTCCAGGAAATCATTATGCAATATTTCATTCAAGCAATTAGGAGCTTCCTGAAACGCAGTACTGAAAGAGGCACATTCAAGGAAGCCATTAATTTTTGGTTAGCAAATGCTCCAATGTCTAGGTATGGCCTTGACCAGACTAGTAAAAACTAGGTCTCTTCCATAAACCTGGTCTGCACCAACTAAGTGGAATGGAGGACAGAATCAGCTCAGCAGAAAATTAATAATCTCCTTTCTCTCTTGCCTCCTATGACTATCTTGATCCTCATAAAATCCTGATAACTCCTCTGCTGGGCTGAGTGTATTGCAGCCATTGTGGGATCAAATCGTGACCCAAGGAAGATACAGAAGACTGAGAGCAAGCGTATCACTGTGTGTGTTTGTTTGTGTGTATCCATCAGGAGATAACTGAAAAATGCAACCACTGTGTGTATTTGTTTGTGTGTATCCATCAGGAGATAACTGAAAAATGCAACAGGCAAGTGATAGATAGTGTTGACATTTAATCAGGGATTTAGCAGCTTATCAAGTGTTTGAACTGGAATTCAGTCTGTCTGAAGTCCGTCTGACTGGATGACTATGATGGGGAAACATGTGGTCCCTCTGTGAAACCGTGGCTCCCCTATGAAGATAAAGTAAATGATTACCAAACTGAGGATCAAAAAATCAAAACCAGCTAATATAAGAGGAAAAATAAAAATACAAGTTATCTGATGAAGGAGATGGCTTGACAAGGAAAGCTTTATGTCTGGGTGCCCTGAGTGAGCCCTAGGTGGAGGTGGTCTCCAGGGCAGGCAGCCAGATATGCTTGAACAAATGAGCAAGCATGGAAATTCTGGGATTTACTTAGCTTCCAAATGAGTTTAAATAGTTACAAGAGTCAGTATACTCAGAATTTTAAAATTTTTGTTCCTTAAAATAACTCCTTCTCAAGACTTTACCATACAGAAAATGGAATTCCATTATTCTAGTTGCCTTCATTCTCACACTGAACATTCAATCCATAAAACCAAATCCCATTGATTTTGTCCTTAAAATGCATGGAAAGTACAATGCCTTCCTCCAATGCTGTAGTCTGAACCACTTGCTTAAATGATATTCCCCTCATGCAGTAGCTCCATAGGTCGTCTTTCTGAATTTCCTTTTTGTCCATTCAGTGGAATTTCACATACCATATATAAAGTGGCAGCCATCATAATACTGTATCACATTATAGTTATCTTCCTAGTACTTATCAGCATTTGTCTCTCATTAACGTGTAAACTTAGCTGTTTTGTTCTCTGGCATATTTCCAGTACTTTGTACAGTGTCCAAATAGTGCTTAACAAATATTGTTTCAACAAAAGCTTAGCTCATTTCTATACACTATACTACCTAGTTTTTGCATTGCCTATAATTTCTGTTCTAGTAGACATCTTCTGGCATAAGAAAATCATTATGAAGCAAGTTAAGTACCTACTACTACTACCATTAGACACTATTAAAATATGTATGTACGACACACTAGTATATAGATATAAATAAATTAAAGGTCCAAGCATACATAAATGTCAAGGATATGGTAGGAAGATAAAACACTGGGCCTCAGACAGGCTGTTATGGAACCTGGACTGAAGGAAGTCAGATGGGTGACGGGCACTACAGGAGATTTAAAAAATGCTGAACGATCTTGTTTTAGGCTAATAAAACACTGATTCCTATTTATAAGAAAGTGGGGAAAATTCCCAGCTGTAAGACTGGTTTCTGAAGTAGCAAAACAGAAACACCACCAACTCTGTATAATTTACACAACTTTTGAAAAAGTAAAATCCTGCTGGCAGTACTCGCTTTGTTCTTTGTGTAGAGTGTAGATTTCTTTGCTCTGGTTGGATGACTTCTAAGTAAACTGAAGGAAAAGAAAACTTCCTTCACACAGGCTAACCTAGGAAAAAACTCCTGCATAATGTCACATTGAAAACTTTCAACGTAGTTAAGTCAAAATATTTTTAAAAAATATTCAAGTTTATGGAATACATTTGATGTATTTTATATAAACATAAAGAAGCTAATGGACCTTGTTTTGTGTTAGAAGAAAACATGCACGACTAGTTTTGATATGCATAATTTTAAAAACTGCACTTTTAACAACTGGAATTGGTTCAACTATTTGGAATTTGAGCATGGAATAAATTATAATTGATTCTAAATTTACAACTATATATATCTAAATACACTAGTGTTTTACGTGTACTTATTAGCATTAGCAGCTAGTAAACTTTTCTACTTTTAGTAGTTAAATTATATTGTAGGTGGTACTTTGTCTTTTTCATCTTTGAATTTCTGGTAATTAAATGCATTCAACATGAGGTAAATCTTTTATGTTTAGTGTTAGTGCGATTGAAACTGAGTGGTAGCAAAGGGGCAGCTCCAAGCACAGGTGAAAGAAGCATGTTAACCATCGACTGTAACAGTCCCCAGTCACACTCTATGAATGACGGGGAGGGGACTATCACTGCCCCTGATTTATAAATGAGAAACCGGAAGCACAGAAGTATTTCATCTCTTTTTGAATGAGAACACATCACATCTTTGGAGAAAATTATCTGTTCTTCCATTTCTTTCCTTTCCTTTCTTTTATCTTTCCTAGAAATTAATATTCTATATTTTCTGATGTGGACTACAGCTCATTAGAAACATTTACTTTCTTACTTTTGGTCATAAACTAAGCAAAAATAACATTTTTGCTTCTCCCCAGTTTTCCTCAAGTGTAGATTGACATACTTGAAGACACATGCAATTACAGGTTTAGATACAGGCACAAAGGCTGCTCAATGAAGACCGTCTTTTCAACAAATGGTGGGGAGATGTTGGATATTCATATACAAAAGGGTGAAGTGTATACACAAGCTAACTCAAGACTGAATAAAGATCTAGGGGCTAAAAGTATGAAATGATAATAGAGACAAAAATAGAAGAGAACCTACATGAACTTGGATTTGGCAATACATTTGTTTTGTTTTGTTTTTTGAAATGATTCCAAAAATGAAAGCAATAAAAGAAAAAGTTTAGATAGAGTTCCATCAAAATTAAAACCTATTAAAAGATATTATCAACAGAATGAAAAAACAATTCGGAATGGGAGAAGTGTTTGTAAACCTCATCTTCAGAGTATATAAAGAATTCCTACACCAAAAGCCCAAATGACTGGATTAAAAATTAGTCAAAATACATGGACACATCTTTCTCGAAGGAAAGTATACACAGTATGTCCATGGTGCTATGCTCAGAATTACTAATCGTTAAGAAAATACTGAACAAAATCCTGGAAATAGTCTGTACACACATCAGTAGATGTCTGGATAAAGAAACGTGGTAGTTATACATAGAATATTTCTCAACTGTAAATAAGAACAAGTTTGAGACGTTTATGGGAGCATAGATGTACCCAGAAAATATAATATTAAGTGAAATAAATCAGACACATAAACTTGAACATCATGTATCTGTGCTCTGAGTAAGGACCCACATTCCTCTGACAGATAGTTAGAAGGAGCTGTGGACTCCAGACCTGTGGCAGCAGTGGCAGTCATGGAACAGAGGCACAGAAGGAGAAGGCAGGGAGATACAGAAGGAAAGTGATACATGTTGGACAAAACTGGAAACAGACCCAGAACAAAAAAGGCATCTGGATTCAGCTGAGCAGGTATGAGGCCACAGCAGAGCAAGGAATATGTCCTTCGGATACCAGATGTTATCTTACAGCTGTTTTAGATTTAGGGTTGGTGGAGACTAGGTGTCTACACTATGTGTGAAACTTAAAGACATTGTGCTAAGTGAAATGAGGTTGTGATATAAGAACAAATGTCATGTAACTATACTTTCATGACATTCCCAAAATGGTAATGGCCTCAGATACAGAAAGCAGAATAGTGGTTGAGAGAAAATTGTGAGAAGGGAAGAAAGAGGAATTGTTCATTAATGATACAAAGTTTTAGTTTGGAAAGATTAAAGGAGTTCTGGAGATAACAGATTATAATGTAAATATATTTTACTGCTGAAATGTATGCTTCAAAATGGTGAACAGGATTTAAGACTAAGTTCTGTAAACCTAATATTCACCATGGTTACTATCATTATTAATATCATCATATATTATTTGCTCAAAATTTACCAAGAGAGTAGATTTAAATATTCTTACGCCCATAAAAACACAACTTTGTTAGATGATTGATATGTTAATTAACTTTATGCTGTCATTTGCAATGTACATATATATTAAAACATCACATTGCATACTTTAGTTTTTCTTTAATTGCATTTTAAAAAACCTATTTGCAACAACAAAAATGCATGCCACTAAGAACTGTTTCTTTGATCAGTACTCCTACATGTGTGTGTATGTAAAATTTACTACATTTTCCAATATGAAGTTAATCCACTGTAAAAGAAATAAGAGAATACTGAACATGTCTTGTAGAATTTTATCTCTTAATGTCATGTTCTGGCCCACAAATCAATGGCCAGAAGGTGGAGTTAAAGTAGCCTCTCTTCTTCAAGCATGCTGGAGGGAAAGGCGGCAGCTGCCAGGGAGTGTGGATGGCGAAAGGCACTTCTGTTTCTTCCTTAACTGCTTGGTTCTTGTTTATATTCTTTCATTTCTGAATCTTAGTTCCAAGAATTAAAATGTAATTCTTTTTTCTTCCTCTTCAAAAACCAGACCTCTGACCTGTACAATGTTCATTGTTGGCCAGTCGTTCCTTTCAAAGGAGAGCGTGCTCTGGACTGTCCCCGTGGGGATGTTGGTGGTCAGCAGTGGGCTTCGGCCAGGCTCGTGCCTTTGATTTCTTATTCAGTCAGAACTGTATGAAGCAGGCTGTTCATTTCATAGTCATTTTGTGACAGGAAACACAATGAGTTGCTGCTGGTTTTATGAGCACAGCATAAAATAACCTACAGTCATCCCTCAGTATCTGCATAAGAAGGAATTGGTTCTTAGAAGCCCTTTGGATATTTCAAAAGGCTCATTTTTTTTTTACATAAGATGTAGTAGTATGAAGAAAATAGAGTAAGAAAAATAAAGGAAGGATGGATTTATTTTTCAGTATGTTTTAACTCACTTGTAGCTCACTTAGAATGCTACTATGATATGAATCTGTACACATGTTATTACACTGCTTTGGGGGGAAGTGATAATAGGAAGAAAAAGTTGTACAATTTTAGTGCAGATTCAATTTGTTTTTTCCTGAACATTTTCTGTCCAAAGTTAGTTGAATCTGAGACTGCAAGTCCCACAGTTATGGGTAGCTGGCCATAATACCTCCAGCTGTCTTCCTTACAATCTGTTTCTCCCACATTCTTTCAAAAATATGTATATAATATAATGTTTTCTTTTCTGGTATTTGGAGTCCAAGATTATCAACAGAGAATCAAACTATTTTCAAGGGGCTTCAGTGCACTTGGTGATGCTAAGCAGAGCCCACTTCTCCAATGCAACTTATTTCCTATGGCTTCCTCTCTGGCTTTGCAAGTGTCATTCCCTCGGTGCAAACCGGACCTCTTCTGTGAAGCCTGAGTGACTTCTCCAAGAGACAAGAATGTCTTCCTTGAGGACCCCATAGCATCTGGTGGACCTTTATAAGAGCACTTACAACTTTACTGCTATTTGAGCCTGTGTCTGTTTCTTCCCATGAGAAATACTTTTCATCTTTTCACATCAGATATATTGACCTATACACTTCAACAGCCTTTTTATTCTTTTTTAAAAATTGAATTAAGTAGTGCATTTTAGGAATATGTTATGATCCCATTCATCATTGAGAATTTGTACATTTACATGATACATCTTAATTTTTATTTTTTCCATTCTCTTGCACCCGTCAATCCCTTTATCCCCCTGTATACATAAGCTGTGTTTTCATTTTTTATTTCTTATCTTCAGATTTTTTCTTTCCTTTCTTTGTTTTCCCCCGTCCCCTAGTTCCTCTTCTCCTCTGAATATTTTCTTCCTATTTCACAATACCTACTATACATTTTGGTACTCATTTACATATTCAGTTTTTCAGTACAGAGAAACAATTCAATATTTACATGTGTATGTCCTAAAGCCCCTTTGATAAAAACAGCATAATACTAGCAAAGAAACAGACCTGAGAATCAGTGGAACTGGTGAGAAGATATAGAAGCAGTGTCAGACGTACTGAACCACCTTATCTTTGACAAAAGAGAGCAGCACCCTCATTGGAGGAAAAATAGCCAGTTTAATAAATAGTGCTTATCAGAACTTTTGAAGGAATGAGTGAGTGAGTACACTCCTTCATGGCCTAATGCTTTAATTTAGTAATCCCTCCTTAACCAATGTGCTACTTCCAATGATATTGGCTATCTATGGTCAATCTTAGCTCTATCACATTAAACAAAAAATTCCAGAAATAAAAAATTCACAAATTGTCCATCACTCTCAGCAGCGTGATAAATTCTTGTATTACCTGGGAATGTGAATTGTCCCTTCACCCAGTATGTCTGGACTATATAGTCTGTTCTTCTATTAGTCACTTAGTGGCTTCCTGTCATCAGATACATTCTCTTGATATCAAGTGCTTCTGTTCAAGTAACCCTTATTTTACTTAATAAGCATCTGAAGAGCAAGTGTAGTATTGCTTCCAATTTGGATATGCCAAAGAGGAGTTGCAAATGCCCCCATTAAGTGAAAAGTTGAAACTTCTTTACTTAGGATAAAAAAGGTTTGCAGAGATTGCTAAGATCTGTGGTAAGAATAAATCTCTCCATGAAATTGTGAAGTAGGGAAATAATATTCATGCAAGTTTTGCTTAAACTGCAAAAGTCATGGCTGCAATGCATGACAAATACTTAGTTATAGGGTATGGCACTCCATGAGGTTTCAGGAATCAGTAAGGCGGTCTTAATGTATCCCATGCAGATAATGGTGAACTATTCTGGTTTCAAAACCAACAATGGAACTTATCAGCATTCCATAGTCAAATATAAGCCAGAAAACTAAACTAAAACAATAATCAAAATCTTAGTCATTCTAGAAATAAATTCTAAAGCAATGGAGTTAGTCACCATAGCCACAGATACTGATGAAGTGTCTGTCTTACACTGGTTTAACAGTCATCATTTCTGCGCTGGACTCACAGACTTACCATTACAGACAGAAAGTATAGACCCAGACTTGGGAGAGCACTTCAGAATGTAGCAGGAAGTCAGGCAATCATCTTAATAAAATAGTCGTTGTGTCTTGAAATATAAAACTTGAGATAAAGTAAATTTCCTTCTTACTTATATAGTTTTTGTGTGGAATTGCCTACATGTATTCCCCAGGCTATTGCTTAATTATACTAACCTACTTAATAGGATTAAATTGAGTTTCACTCGCTTGAAACAAATTTCATTAAGTCCTTAGACTGAGCACTTCAGTAATTCTGAAATATTACCAACAGATGCTGCTTGGTTTTGTTGTTGTCCAGTCAAACATCAGAACAAACAATTATGGATGATTTGTAGATTCACATAATAATGATGCCAGAAAGACTTCACTGATGCCATCTTTATTCAAAGCCCTCATTTTAAACATGGTTTCTCTTAGCTAAAAGTCCTGCTGAAAGGCATTTGGTGACAGGCAGATATAGAGTTCTAGTTTCCTCTCTGTGAGGCCAATATTTTGTCAACTGTCCAGTAATGCCCCTCACAAGTGAATTACAACTATATATATACATATTTTTTTTTCAGTCCCAGGCATTGCAAGTACACCAGCCATGTGTCTATTGAAGGCTTTCAAATTATATCTTTAAAATTGAAGTTAGTTTAAGCACAGGCATCAAATTTATTCACCATTTAGGAAAATAGATGTATGTGATATTCTCAACCCACTGAACCATAATCTTTCTACAAAATACTAATGAAATACACAGTGTGATCCAACGTCTCATTTCTGTCTCTCCCTGTGAGCCCTCTTTCCATCTGCAGCATTTCATTTGAAGGCAAAGGCATGCACACAGCCCCTTGAAAATAACTTCCACTACAGAATGTGCAACACAATGACTGTGTGCCAAGGGACTATCAACAAAAGGATTGAAGAATCTGAATCAATTTCAAACAACAGTTGAAGCCAAATCAAAAAAAGATGCATGGCAGTTTAAAAATCACCTCTTAAAGAGAGCTGAAATAAAATAAATACAAAAATATGTATAACTTTAGTCAAAAGAAAAAAAAATACAGCACATCATCTTTCAATACAAAGGAAAAGATAGTAGCTGAGTCTGTTAATGACTCTTAAGGACCCATACTCCCTGGAATTTGGAATAGTTTGAGTTTAATTATATGAGAAAGGGAAAACAAGAGTGGATGGGAGGGAAGGATGGTAAGGAGTCCCAGGCTAGAGCTCAGAGCTAAGATTGCTCATGGGTGCTGAGCGGCCTAAGCCGTCAGGAAGGTTATCTGACTGGTAGCAGACAGAACAGCAAGCCAGGTATCAAAAGGCGTGTAATGTTTAGTAGCATTTATCTTTTCTCCAGCTGTTCATAACTCCTCTGAAAATACGGGCAGAATCACTTTATAGATCTTGGATCCTGGGTTTGTGGGATTTTGCTTTCTCTGAGTTCACCCTACCAACTCACATCCTGATAAAAGAAAATACATTGACAGCATTGTTTTACTCTTTCCAGGTTTCAGATTGTTCTCTACTTTTTTAGACCTTTCTTTGATGAGTAGTTGGTGCCCAAGAGCAGAGTTTAGTGTAATCTTTCTGCTTCACTATCTCTCGGAGATCTAGTGAAGTCCTTTCTTCACTTGTAGTCTGGAGCTTAGTCAATATCTGATCAAAACTATCAGGTCAAACTGTGGTAGTTGAAATACTGAGTGTGCTGTTCACTAGCTATGGACCTTGATGTGCCTTCAGAGGCAGCAAATTCACAAGTCTGAAGATTTCTGCTTTCCCAAATGATGGAAGGTTATTTACAAATAATCAATGAAGCATGTTTTAAGGACAACATTTCATTGTAATTTAAAGCTATTGCACTGCAAGTACTTACAGAGGCTAGAACTTTGCTTCAATCTTTTTGCAATGCTTCTGAGAACAGATAGAAGAAATAGTTATGCAGGATGGTCTCTTAGGTGCTACTGGAAAGAGTTACAATTGCTATTACTTGATGATGTTTAAATGCCTGTTCTTGTTTTAAGAGTTGCCATTACACCACCAACAACTAGTTCATGTTAATCTTTCAGTATATATGCTTATAAAGGAAATTTTAAGATATATTTGCACTGCTATTCACTACTAGCCAAATTTGTAAAGCAAACATATTCACAAAGCTCCTGTAATTTGTTTCGACAATGACAATTCACTCACATTTGGCTGCCTGTAAGTTTCCTTCACTACATAAAAATAATTCTACCTGGGTTTACCAGCTCCTGTGCTTGCAAATAATTTAATTCCTAAAAAAATGCTCAGCAGAATTTTGCTTCTGTTTGCAAACTCCACAGTGGATGTCACACAGAACTATGGCCATCTTCCTGCCCAAACACAAACACAGTCATCTTCATTAAAGTTGTAAAACAAATTAAGTCCGTGACTGAGGCACCCCTCTACTATCAAAGTAAGTCTTACAGAATTACTGTACTACTATCATGTTCAAATAGTAGAGTATATGTACAGAAAAGAATGCTACATTGATGTCAAACACGAGCAGTTATTTTTCTGGTAAAGGACTTGATTACCAGTTTTGCACTTTCTAGTATTTTGCTATCACTACTCGATCCTGGTGCTGCAGCCAAAAAGCTGGTATAGAAAATATATAAGCAAATGGACCCAGGGTTTTTGAAAAGAAGCTTTAATTAAAAAAATAGTTTGTTAATCAGTTTTTCCTACAATCTATAATTTGCTGACCTCTGATTCAAAAAGGGCAATACAGTGATTGTTCATGTTTCTCTGAACTTCATTTTCAAACTGCTGTTGAGCTACTAAAATATAAAATTTAGTTCTATATTGGGCTAGTTTTTGTCCTAAGTTAGGTAGGTATGTTAAAAATATCGAGATTATTGGGCCAGGGATATAGCTCAGTGATTCCAGCACCTGTCTTGAAAGTGCAAGGGCCTGGGTTCGATCCCTGGTAACCACATAACAATACTGGGCGTGGAGACTCACCCCAACAGCAACCAGCACCACATACCACAGTGCCGGGCATGGTGGCTCATGCCTGTAATCCCAGCACTCGGGAGGCAGAGGCAGGAGGATTGCTGTGATGTGAGTTTGAGGCTGAGCTCAGGGCCAGCCTGAACCACAAAGTGAGACCCTGTCTCAAAAAACCTTAAAAAAAAAATCGAGATTATTAAAGGATGAGAAGGTAGCAAACTAGGCTAAATAATGCTCAGAGCTTAAATATCTATGCATCGGGGGCTGGGGAGTTAGCTCAGTGGTTCCAGAACCTGTCTTGCAAGTGCAAGGACCTGGGCTCAATCCCTGGAAACCACATACCATACTGGGTGTGGAGACTCACCCCAGCAGCAACCAATACCACATACCACAGTGCCAGGAGTGGTGGCTCACACCTGTAATCCCAGCACTTGGGAGGCAGAGGCAGGAGGATTGCTGTGATGTTAGTTTGAGGCTGAGCTCAGGGCCAGCCTGAACCACAAAGTGAGACCCTGTCTCAAAAAACCTAAAAAAAACCTAAAAAAAAAAAAATATATATATATATATGTGTGTGTGTGTGTGTGTGTGTGTGTGTATGTGTGTGTGTATTGGAATAAAGCAAAGTACTCAAAAATGATATGGACATTTCTTAAAGAAACTGCTTAGTAAATTAAAATAAAATTATATTATTTCTACTGGAAAGAGATTGTGCATCTTTAAACTTGAGATAAAAATATTTATAAATGTAATACCATTTTCAAAAAGAATATTGATAGTTTGCAACTCTTAATTAAGCCACATGTATGAAATTATGGGTTTTGTACTCCACTTGTGAAAATATATATCATATCATAAGCAGCTACTTTGTGCTGTTTTAAATAGAAATAAATACAAGCTGTTATAATATATAATATTAGGTCTTATATTAAGTAAAGCGTGGAATCTTATTTTTGTCAACATAAAATTTTTATAACTTTGAATAACATGCATTTATAATTGATACGATAAAGTAAAAGAGAACTTTTTAAAAACCTCCAGCCAAAATTTAAAATTAAGAGAATATGAAGAGTTTGTAATTTTGGTTGAAATGTGATCTAGAAGAGCCTGAATACATTATATTTGAAATTATCCCATGAAATTAAAAGAATGAGTTTTGCAGAATAAATTTATTAAAACTACAACATATTTGCAAGCTCAAAAGTCTGTATCATATTTAGTAGTCAGGTAGAATTTTAGTTAAGGGAAAAGTCTAGCTCTCATGTTGCTTTTTTTTCTATATGCTATCTTTAATATAAAAATACAGTCTTAGTAGTCTTGAAAACTAACTTTTTAAGCCTTGCACCTTATTTATGCATCATTGGGAAATACTATCAGCAGAGAGAACCCAAGTCCAATGCATTTACCAATAAAGATTTCAGCCTTGTGCTTTAGTTGAAGCCTGAAATCTGAAGTTTCCCAGATATGAATGACCTAACCTAGAAGAAGTCATAACATATCTATACTTTAGCCAGTGAAGAAGAAAACATATAGAATGCATCAGAAAATTCTCTCCAGTGTAATGAGTTGTTACCAAAGGACTTACCTAATATTCTAGGTGACAAATACCTACCAATTGCTCAATGTTGGCTCACATCAGGTGTTGGAGAGAATTTCTTTTTGTTTTAAAGTAAAAATTAGCGATACTGTGATGCAAAATATTTGATGTTCACATAATGGCTATATTCCATTTAAGGTTTTTATGTTTGGTTCTTTGAACATTCATTCTTTTGTTCTATAATATATTGGAAGTGGTTCAATGAATGTTTAATATCTGGTATTTCCCAAATCCCCTACTTTGTTAATGGTGCTCTCACAACTGGGAGATATTTCTTCTACATTTTCAATTGAAGTTCCCCTCCCTTTGACCATAGCGAATGGCTCCCGACCTAAGCTTGGGAAGGCCCCACTAATTGACAAGAATAAGGACACTAATGCTTTGCCCAGTTGAGATCTACTTGGGACTTCTGCCTCAGGTACTGGAAAAGAGATGGTTTTTTTACTAATTGCTTGAACTGACTCATCATTGTCTTTGTCATCTGTGCAGAGCAGGATTTCAAAAGAGAGTAAGGCAAAGGAAAGGAAAAAAGACCTGAAAAATAAAGACAGACTTTATAAAACTTAGCTTGAACACTTGTATTGTAGGCAATAACTCTTTTTAGCTAGGACCTGTTTGAGCTGGGCTTTTCTTAAATTGAAAAAGGTCTATCTTGTTCATGTGAAACTGAAGAGAATCCTAACAGTTCTGGTAGGAATACCTTGCTATATATGGGGGTTTTCTTTGTCACACTCTGAATACTTTCATTGACAACCCTCAAACTTGGAAAAGTGAAAGGATAATTTTTTTTTCCCCTTGCAAGTTTCAGAAGAAACAAGGTCTTCCTGACACTTCTAGTCTCTACGGCTGTGAGCCAATGAAGCTCTGTTGTTCCAAAGAGAAAAAACAAAAGAAAATACAAATAACAACAACAACAACAAAGAATGTTCCAAATGTCATTTTCAAATGTGTGGCAGCCATGTGACGAAACAGTAAATGAAATGAAGTTAACTTTAGAATATGTATTTTTAACATATTTATTTATTGTGTATTTATACACAAAATATTAAACTCCCAACATGATATTTATAATTAAAGGTACTGAAATATTTTAATTTTTAATATTTAGTTGTCACTGTGGGGTATATTTTGTAGCTGTAGTAAAGTTTTACACATAAGATAAATTTTCAGTAGTCATATGTAGTGATTGATAGTTCTCGCATTGGGGACCATTGTACTACAAAATGAAAGGAGACTAAATTCATCCTCATTGGTATCTAAATTTCTAGCCTGAGACGGAGAGCAGGAGGATGTATGTTTATAGCTACCCTCTCACCAACACTCAGTCTTATCAGTAGCCCCGTCCTCACTCTGCTCTGGCCTCATGAATATAAAACAGTGTGTACGTTTTGTTAATTATTGTTCATCAATCAAAATGTTATCAGGAAACAGCTGGCACTGAGACTGGGTAAAATAAGGCAAATGCAATAAAATGATTATAAAATTGAGTTGGCAGGGCACAGAGAAATTGGAAGAGAAAGTATGCTTCCTCTGGAATTTAAATTTGGTCTCCTTTACCCTGAACTTGAAGGGGAAAAGGAAAGGTGTGAGGTCGACAACCTGGAAAGGAAGTTACTTTGCAAAGGGTCCCATGACAGGAGAGACCACCTGTGCTCAGAGTACGTTGACCATCCACCATTGTGCGGAAGAGGGAGCAGAGAAACTGCCGACTGCCGCACAGACTTCACTTTCTTCTCTTTCAGTCCTTTTGTGGTTATTCCGTTGGCCAAAACCAGTTGAATGATGGGGCTGAGGCATGTGTATATAGCATGCACAGTTAGTCCTCAGAACACAACAGACAGGGAAGGTTGATCCAGAATCAAAAATTAAGCCTATCTAGAGCAGTCACCCACCTTGAAGAAATGAAAAATGTGCACTGCATTTCACTACAGAGGCCAGCAGAGTTGGGCATAAGCAAACTCCCTGCAAAGGTGGCTTCTGCTTGATTCTGTGGGGGAACCTTGCAGTGCTCATTTGTCATCAGTGGAAGCCTGCCTGGAAAGAGGAGAGTTCTAGGGTAGTTTTGGTTGTCTGTACAAAAGGCCAAAGCAGCTGTAATGCCTATAACCGCAAAACTGGGAATGATGGCAGTAGGACAAACCGATCACCCACCCTGGCAAGTGGCTCCCTGACTAGGTAAAAGGTAACTGCGATCCTCTTGGCCAATGCAATTAGTGGTCAGTGACTGAGATGCGAGGCAAATAATTACTTTTTGAAGACATATAGAATTTGGCTTCCCATTAATGAGTCAACACCTGCAGATTATGCATAAACTGTTAATTAGGCCAAGATTATTATTGTTATTGTCTAACAGAGAGCATTAAAAAGCTTAACAAATGTTTCTAAGCTGTGGAACTGGCGGCTCGCTTCAGTCCAGTCTTGCTAATTCCAGGGCTCAATGCTGTGTACTCTAGTTTTCCTCATACTATTACATTAATGTCTTATATAACTCTTTATTTCCTGTGACTCAATATATGAAGATCATTTCTTGTCTTTCCCTGCTGAGTTATCCATTCCTCCTTCTGGTACTGGAACAGCTTCTCTCCTTTTAAAAGTTTTTTTTTTTAGTTCATGTTTGTAGTACATAATGTTTATAGTCCTTGTGGAGTGCTGGTACATGTGCATAAAACATTTTAATTCCTTTCTTCATTCCTTTCCCCTCTCCTACCTCACTGCTACTTTTATCTCTTGATCCTTTCTACTTGAAAAAAGATCTACTTTCCTATGTTCTTTTACCTAATTTTTATTTATCCATCTGTTTATAACTTGGATTTCTAGTATAAGAGAAACAATGTGATTTTTAAGCTCGTCTGTCTGGTTGAATTCTCTTAACATTATGGTCTCAAAATGACTAATTTATCTTTCCTTATGAAAGGGTTGCACTACATTTTGTATAAATGCCAGATTTTCTTTATTCACTCATCTGTTGATGGACCCTGTAGACTGCTTCCAAGATTTAGCTATTATAAATTGTGCTGATATAAACACAATGATATGGTTTGTATATAGATGTTCCCTTAAAGGCTTATTGGTCATAGGCTATTTTGGAGGTTGTTGAACCTAGAGTGTGTGATACCGGGATTAAGGGAATGTTATTACTAAATCACTCCACGTGAGTGCTTAGTTTAGCACTGTCCTAATCCCAGTAGTCTGAATAAGACAAAAGGAGCAGGAAGAAGCTGATAAGGTCCTTTGTTGCCTTTGCCAACTTGTGTCTACCATGTTACTTCTCTGTGATGCATGTTTGCTATTCCTGTCTCAGGCCCCCTCATTATGGACTGGAAACATCTGTGAATTGAAAGCCAAATAAACCCTTTTCCCTCTAACTTTGAGTGTCAAGTATTGTGTCTCAGCAAAGAGAGGAAAGTGACTACAATACATGGGAACACATGAATAATTGTAACAAGATAT